>JANTPZ010009039.1:0-13094 GCA_025593235.1 Vachellia pachyceras
AGAGACCTCTTGTGTTTGAAGTCAGAACCACAAAGGCAATACCAGATTTTGCCACAGTTCTTCTCGTGGGTCCTCCAATCACCTTTCACAGCGAAAGCTTTGCTGCATTTTCTGCAGTGGTAGGGTTTGGTTCCATGCTTCCTCTTGTAATGAGTTTGCAGGGTTCTGAAATCCTTCAGCGGCCTTGCCCTTGGGTGGTCTATGTTGTGCTTGCAGTTCGGTGCACAACAGAAACATGGAAGCCTTAGCATTGCCGTAGGTTGTGTTCCTCTTAGAGAATCTGGTCCCTTTCTGTACTGAGATCCGTGCCCCCACATATGCATCTGCAAATCTTAATTTGTGTTAGAATCAATCCCAAGGATATATAGTTGATTAATTTGATGTGATTAAGGAAGTTGAATAAATTATTTTAGAGTATGCATACTCATCATTTTTCTCCAATCTAATCTATCTAACGTAGAATTAATATATAACTAGTGATACACATATATAAGTATGACAAAAAGATCATGTAATATATATTATAATTAATTTATTTAGTTTAACTAATATTTTCAAATGAGTCAACCAGGTCTTCTGTTAACATCGATATTTCAAAACTAGCTAGTATCATTTCTCATGTTCTCCACAGAGTTTAAGATAAGTTAAACGCTATTAATGAGCAAAAATGGCATCTAATAACAGATTATATATGGATATGTAGAAGATTGAGTCAATTGTTAGAAGCGTTGGATGTGATTTTTTGCAGTAATAATCCATATATTAATGGAGATGAGAGAGAGAGAAATATATATATATATATATATGGAGTCTACTTTCTCATTTTTTACTTACTTCAAATTATTTTTGTGTCTCTAAATCCATATGCACTTGCCAACTTAATTAGTTTTGGACTTGTATTGCCTATTGGAAATGGATCTCTTAGTTCTAATTTGCTTCCAATAATAATTAAGAGAATTATTAATTACCTATAATGCTAAGCATTTTTTCATATGGGAAAAGAATGATTGAGAAACTAATCCAACCAATAATGTCATGTAGAGAACTAATGAGATATAGGGGCAGCAGATATACAAAGTATAATGCTTATGAATAACTTGATTTGTTCTTAATTATGTTACACAGGGATACATATCTTGATATATACACTGGTTTCTTCAATATTTATTATGTTTGTTTGATATATTTCTTAACACAAATGATTTTGCCTTTTCTTCTGTTTTTTTGGTTAACGAGTCAATACTCCATATTTATCAATGTCTATATATACACACAAACACATACGTTCACATGATACGCTTTTACCGATAACTTGAAGTCCCCGTACGGTGTTTGGAAAAAAAAAGTTTCATTTAGTTCAGAAACCAAGCAGGTTTTGCCGTATTCTAGATCTGGAGACTCTCAGAGTATAGGCTTCAAGAATAATGACTTCACCATGTTCACAGAGAGACATGCCTTTCAATATATGTATATGGATGCAGCAGTAGATATATACATATATATATCGTAGAGAGACAAGAAATTCAGATTCAGTGATGAGCTCAAAAACAAAGGCTTGACTTCACGAAAAGTAACATATATATACGTACACATCTCAAACAACCACTACATATATTATCATTAATTGGCCATATATATTTTTTCTGGCCAACTAATTGGCCGTCTATATTGCACAGTCTTCAAGGTGACCTTAGAACAGAAGAAACGTTTCAGATTCAAACAGTTACTCTAACCCTTTTCATAAAACCTAGCTAATCAGATCAGAGAATATATACTAGCTGAGCCTGCTGGGTGTGTGACACAAAAAAAAAAAACAAGATATTCACGTATATGTGTCTGTGTGTGAAAAACAAGAAGACGACGAAAACCAAACAAAACACATGCACAAAATAAAAAAAGGGATAAACCATAATGTTAATGGCCTGGAACTATATCCTAACTTTGTAATATTCAGTAGAAAGTGTTCAAAATAAGTTCAAAAAAAAGAGGTATTTTCCATATATTCCAGTTAGAGCATATAATTCTCTGGTTCTGACTGCGAAGTTGTGAAGGAGGGAAGTGGGGAAAATATACGGCTTAAAGTACAATTATATATATAGTTGGCATCTCACAGAAGTCACACAACACAGTAGAGAAAAAAATAGTAATCAAAATTGAAACTGGAGAATGAGAGTACCTGAAGATTATTGTATCTATTGAAGGTTTTGGAGCAGACAGGGCAAGAGAACTGAGTAGGTCCAATGAGAATCTGAGAAGGAGTTGGGATCCAGTACTGGCCTTTGTTCAAGGGATCAAAAGAGTAGTGTCCCGAAACGACACCACCACCAGCAACTTCTTCTTTCTCCATGGTCTTCTTTTCAATGGAGGAGCAAGAGTTTGAAATATGAGTATTACTACTGCCACTGCTACTGCTAGTGGTAGTAGCAGTAGGAGCCATGGAGGGAAGTCCTATGCGTAGAGCGACAGTCACAGTTTCATCACTAGTCTCATCAGAAGCCTGACCTTTGTGTAGAAATAGTGGTTCCTCCTTGTTATGGTTAATTGATGAGCGTTGTTCATAATCAGTCCTTTGCTTGTTGTTGTTGTTGTAATGGTTTGTGAGAAGGCTGAGATTGTTCAGCAGAGGAAGGGCTTCTCTTACAGGAGGTGAGGAAGAAGAAAAAGGAGAAGGAGGAGGAGGTTGGAATTGAATGGAGAAAGTACTGCAGGAATTGGAAGAGTAGAAGTGAGGATGGAGAGGGACGAAGTTGAGGTGCCTGGAGAAGAAATTAGGGTGAGGATCTGTCATGATGATAATGGAGAAGATGAAGAAGAATGTTGAAACCAGTTGTGGTGATGATGAATGGTTAGTGTTACACGCATTTATATAATATAATGACTGTATAATTTATAAATATCGCGTGGGAGAAGTGTGTGTGACAGTGAGAGGGGAAGATAGAGAGAGATGATGATGAAGAGGAAGAAGGAGGGGGGGGGGGAAGGAAGTAAGTTACTCGATGATGGGAAAAGCGAAAAGCAAGGAGGGAAAAGAAAAATAAGGGGGCAAAGTAAAAAGGAGGGAGGGAAGGAGGGGCAGAGTCAGAGCTTAGACTAGCAGGTTGTCTCCCAAAAAGCTTCACAATTTACTATTTAGGGCTAACCAATCAGCTTCTGCCTTAACTGTTATCAGATGGCTAATGCTGGTTTAATTAAACTTAAAGTGATCTTACAATCCCGGAGTTAAATTATTAAATCTGTTTTAAATTTATAAATTTTTTCACTTTTTTCTTTTATGAATGAGATGTTGAAAGATAGAGAAAAACAAAAGAAATCACATTTAAAAAATAATTATAATATTAATAAAAATTGATAAATAAGCATTAATTATTCTTCAATTAATTTATATTTTTTATCAAATAAATCTTCTAAATTAAACTATACAACTTATTTTAACAACTACCAAATGAAATATATGATAAGTGTTTTAAAATATTTTTTTTCCATAGCTTCCAAACAGCATGTGGCCTTAGAATTGAGCTCATACTGCAGATTAAAAAATATTTTAAAGGAATTAAATGCATTACAAATTACTTTAGAATAATTAATGTTATTAAAAATATTTTAAAATAGTGAATGAATAATATAAAATTAGTTTAGAATAATGAACATGTTAATCGAAAAATATTACTACCGCACGGTGTTTGAATGCTAGTTAACCCTACATCAGGCTTGTTTGGAATAACGTTTTCAAAAGCAAAATGCACGTTCAACAGTGTTTTTCTGTAAAACGAGATAACCTCCTCCACATATTTATCTTGACTTGATGTGTAAAAATACTTCTCTACCACATTCACAAACGGATCCATTATATATTCAAATTTCTTCCAGCTTTTGGTTGGGCAAGCGGGAATGGTGTTCCTTAGATTTGCGCTCTTATTGTTAATACTTAATTCAATTCCACATCATTCTTCTCTTAACATCAGTCAACGACATATATACATACATGTATAAACACGCACATATATAATCGTTTATATATTACGGTTTTGGAGCAGTTTAGTTTTGATGCTTTCTAGATTTCAATGTGCTTATTCATTTGGATTGGCCACATAAACTACTTTCACAACATGATTTATAATCTACGAGATAAGTACGTAAAAAAAGTTTTATCTCGAGTTCCGTGGATGTAATAAAACAAAGACAATAATAAAAACAATTAAAAACATTATATTTATCATAAAATTTAAGTGCTTTTTAATATTATTCTTGTTAATCACAAACATAAAAAAATATTTAATGTTCATTGAAACTATTAAAATGCTTTGCAATAGAGAGGCTACTGTGCAATTTAGCAATGGAGTTTTTCATCACAAACGTCTATCACAATTAAATTTTTAACAGTGTAAAAGCATACATAATTTTTATAAATAATGTAATTTTAACAATTCCATTAAATTGGTTCAAATGCGGAGAGAACAAGTGAGTCCTACATAGAAAAAAGAGACGGAGATGGACGTTTTGATAAATTTAATTAAATTGCATCTACTGTACCATTTAAATTTTAATTGTGCCATCACTATCAGAAAAATACCATTTAGCGACGGAAAAATCCATTGCTAAATGGCTAGTTTCTTTCAAAAAAATCTCCATTTAGCGATAGAAAATATTAGCAACCCTCGTTTTAGCGACGGATTTTCCGTCGCTAAATGGCATTTTTCTAGTAGTCATGTCTCTGATAAAAAATTCCATTACTTAAATTGCATCTTATCCAATAATAAAGTGTGTGTTTGGAAATTCCGTTGGTAGAAATGAGTTTACGAATTCTGAAATATTTTTTACGAATTTCAAAATATTTTTATCTTAATTTACGTGCCCGTTAAAAGGAAGTGATTTTCAAACCAGCACAAAAAAAACTTCCAGAAGAGATATAGGTAGGAGAGAGGGGGTAAATTTGGTGATAATAACAGCTCCCTAAGCATGTACTTAACCTAGATTGAGGTTTTACATAAGCTTTGGACTTCAAACTGAACATCAGTTCCTTGCACGTACGTGTGTAGACATAAATATGGCTTTCCGATCGTACGGGTTTTGATCAGCTAGCCTATTTATGATTCATTCATAAACGATCTAATTCTTTTTTTAAAAAAAAAATTAGAGGCTATAAAAAGTTTGGCTTCACAATTAGAAACAAAAAATTGCTACAAAAAAAAAATCTTCGTTGCAAAGCTTTACTTCTCTAAATATCTATCCGTTTGGGAACGCGGTGGAGAAATATTTTTACACAAGTTGAAGTAAATATATGGAGGAGATTATCTCGTTTTATGAAAAAATACTGTTGAACGTACTTTTGAGGCTCTTTAACGGATTGCCAAACCGCACCAATTTTCCGAAGCCATCAAGCTCAAAAAGTCAAAATATCAATATTTAGACATTAGATTATCTAGCACAAGTTCATTTTGCTTCTTCACATGATATAAATAACAAATCTTATTTATTACCTTAACATTATGCATATTATTTGGTAATCATGCAGTTACTTTTTTTTTTGCCCTAGTAATAATGCGGTCACTAAGGTAAATATGTAAATTTATAAGCTAAGATATGCTTGTTCGGAACAACGTTTCTAAAAGCTAAACGCACGTTTAACAGTGTTTTCTGCAAAACAAGATAACATCCTCCATATATTTAACTTGGCTTACATAAAATTACTTCTCTATCACGTTCCCAAACGGACCCATTTGTCAGATGTAGCTTCACAATTAAATTTTTTAAGCTATAAAAGTTGATATTACCATTTTCTTAATAATACTGAAAACCAATATAAAAACAAGAAAGAACAAGGCAAGCGGGTCACAAGGACGACCCTACAGCCCGAAACCCCCTACCCCATGCAATTGAGGTGGTGGGTTCCAAAAAATACAATAATTGTTTATGAGATCATGCACTAATTTAACAAGATAATCTGCAGTAGTGTTCCCTTCTCTAGGTACATGGAATACAATAACTTGCCAATCCCTATACAAAAGGAGCCTAGCTTCACTAACAACATCCTCAAAAGGGTGGTCCATAGTGCATCCTCGCATCAATAAGTTGATTGCCTTAATGGAATCTGTCATAACTTCTACGTTCCAAATTCCTCTATTCTAACATAAATAGAGTCCATGCACTATACCTATCAACTCTGCAATTGCAATTGGCACCGAAGTGAGCTTACAACTAAACCCTCATCACAACCATTCATCATCATCCCCTCTAAGGATCCCTCCACAACCACTTCTTCCCGAACTGAGAATTGACGCATCAGTTTCCAACTTGTAAAAACCGTTCTTGTTTTGATCTCTGATTCGCCCCTGCCTCCTAAAAGGATTATAGAAAGCATACCTGGCCTTTAGTTCCTGGTCCATACAAGCTCGGAATAAGCTAGCTTGCGCATTAGTGTAATCTCCTGTATTCTCAATACCAAACACTTTGTTACATCTATAGACCCAAATATCCCAACATTTATAGCCGAACAGAGTAGCCGACTTTCGTCGTAAACTGCTCTTACAGAACTTATCGGCGACGACATAATTTACACATTTTCAAGTGGAGTAATTTACACATAGCTGTTAATTTTATTAAACAACCCATCAGTTTCTTGAGTCGTGGGTCCCACTTTCCTGGTGGAAGGGCCACACGCTTTGATCGAAGTTCGCAACCCAGATGCAAGCGATCCTTCAGTTCATGGGTCGGGTGGAACAGTGAGTCCCATACCGGCTCATACAGAACTTATCGGCGACGACATCCTTCGCCGTGAGAATAACACCAATGGAGCCATCGTGTGCATACAGGAATTAGTTATTTTTTTTAAAAAGATTAAAAAGGTTGGATAACTTACTTTAAAGGTATTTATATTTAAAATTTATTTATTTTTAAATAATTTATTTAATTTTTTAATCTTTTAAAAAATTGACTAAATCTTACTATATAAGTCATGAGATGTCTGCATCAGGAAAGGGGCCAAATATTTACACGAAGTGTCGTTTTTAAAGGCGCAATATGATTTCTATAATAATATATTTTTTCTATTTCTATTAAACGTCGTCGTCCTATAGGTAGAAACAAGAAAATGACAAGGCCGTTGTCGTTTCATTCTAATATCTCTCAACTCGCACGTAATAGTGGCGACAGCTATCAGAATTAGTAGGTGGCTGTAAATTATAAGTTAAATAATAATATGAGTAACATTTAATTTTAAGCATGCCCTAGAAATAGTATATATCATTCATTTTTCATTGGCAATATATGAAAAACATAAATGTACCATCAACACAAAATATAAGTCTTATAAGTGTGAGTATTATTTTTTCACATTATTATTTCTCGAGCTATATTTTTAATATTATTGCACAAAATCCTTTTTCGTTGAATTTATTCAAATAGACAGAGACTCTTTAAAATTTGTGTAGCCCAAAAAAATCAATTATGAAGGTGCAAAATATGGTTTCTTAAAAATTCATTGAAACACCCCAATTTTGATTAAATTTAATTTATCACGAGAATCTAAATCAAACACTCATATTTCATTTAAATTAATTATAAGACCCTAAATCATATTGTTTGCTTTTGTTATTTGGTTAAAACAATCATGTCTGAAATGATGATTATAAATAATTTTTGCTCTATAGGGCTATATATCTAGTTGGGGTAGAACGCTATCTCAACATCTTGCGTTTAAGTGGCTAAAATCTCTCATGTTAATCAACCGAAGTTGGATTTGACAAAAGATGATTAATCCCTCATAACGTGACAAATCAAAGTTTGAATCTCCTGTAAGAGGTGTGTTCATATTTAATATTTGACAGTACCTCAAATATGATTTATCTACAATAAAATGATACATGTGTTTCGAAAAAAATTCCATCATTAAGATTACTGTTTGCCTATAGTTTTTATAAGTCAATTTTATCAAAACACAGTGTTTCTCAACAGTAATATCCAAATGCATCCCAGTAGCACTTAATATCTACTTCATCCTTTCACACTCAAACAACCCTAAGTCATTATTTTGATCCTGTTGGTAACATTAAACTGTTAATGCATGCATTTTAAACAAAAAAAAAAACCAAAGTGCTTGTTTGGGACTCATTCCCAAATCACGTTGCACAAAAGTCGAGACAAAACTCCTATCACATATTTACTTCGATTTACGTAAAATCACTATATTAACGAATTCTCAAACACACACAGAAGAAATAGTTGGGGTGAATTTTGGGAATTACATGATATATATGGAAAGAGTGATGGCCAGAGGTGAAATTAAAAGGATAGAATCACCATTGGTAGGGTATTGAACAGATAAACATAATCATTTAAAAGACTCAACACAGTAATCAAATAACACAACATCAACAAGTTTCTGTACAAGAAGCAGTAACATGTTCATTCTTCTCACTCTTATCATTAAAATTCTTTTTGTATAATTACATTCTTTCCCTCCCTCGTGACCGATGGATGCTCCGGGATGAAAAGGAGAGGGAAGGGGAGACAGGTACACAAAGAGTCGGCAGAAATACTGTTTGGACGCGTGCATGACAAATTGCAAAGTGATGGAGCCATGAAAGGGAAAGAAAGTGGTGGGTTTAAAGAAGAAACGTGACAGCTAAATATATATATATATATATAAACACATACATACATATAATAAAACACATCCACATACGACAAATAATGGGCAAACAAAATTCTTTCCAATATAATTCCCTTTCCTTCCACTCTTTCTTCTCACTACATTTAAGCCATTTACGGTTTCATGACCCTACATCAGCGAAGGGCACCAATATAATCCAAACATATTCGAGTTTGAATGATATAATTGAAAAAAAAAAATACTTTGATCAAGTTTTCTATATCCATTATGGGCTCGTTTGGAAACATGGTGAAAAAGTACTTTTACGTAAATTAAAGTAAATATATAGAAGAGATTATCTAATTTTACGGAAAAATACTGTTGAACGAGTTTTTGACTTTTCTAAACGGAATGTCAAATAAGGCATATATCAAATTCTCCAATCACCTGGGGATTGATATAAATAGTATCATATAATCATGAGGTATATATAATGGTAGCTGGGATTAAAAGGAGGCCTATTTGTATTAGTGTTTGAAATATATGTTTATATAAGTTGAGATAAAATTCTTTTCATACATTATAAATAACATTTGAAAAGTAGTTTCTTTTTGCAAGTTCAAACAGTCGCTAACATTTTGTCGAGACTGTAACGAAGAGAATATTATTTAGGAAAAGAATTATTCTAAAACGAATGGGCATGTTTGATCGATCAATAGTGAAAATAAAGCGAATGGAGAATGTAACAGAGAAAATCTTTGTGTACGTAATATTGGTTTATCCATGAAAGAATATATGTGTATATATATCTACGACTATTTCTTTAGGCATAATAACTATCACATGTGTTTGGATTGTGACTCCATTGATTTGATGAGCTAGTGTGATTGGCCTCTACTTCTTCACATCAGCTGATCAGTTTAGTGGAATGAATTTAAAGACAAATAAGAAAAAGGGTTTGATACACTTGGGGATTGAAAAAATCTCAATTGAGGTTTATCATCAAGTGCTATTTTATGGGATGTGACTCCCAATAGAGAGATTTGGCTGATTAGGGAAAAAAATCTACTTCTAATGAGTAAATACATTTCAAACTATTTAAAAAAATTCCTGGTTAAAAGATTTTGCTTGTTAAATGACTTAAATTTCATTATAAATACTTTCTATCAAATCTTACATAATATATAGGTACTTTCTATATGTAGAAATTAAACATATCAAATCATTTCGTTCAGTAAACTTTTTAAACACAAGATTTAATTTTCACCGATTTTGTAATAGTTTGAGTGTAAAGAACCAATAAAGGTAAATTCAACTGGTAAGAAGTTAACTTATATAATTCATAAATCTGTAAATTTATTCACTATTAATATAAGAATTTTATTAGTGTTCCCTTTGTAACTAATTCTCTAAGCCACTATTTGAAACTAAAAGATCATATCTAAATGCCCATATGTGATATGTTAGATTATCATATAATAATATTATTTTTATTCACACTAAACGATTACCGATGTTAACACACACACACACATTATTATTATTATTATTGGGATGCAGAAATAATTGCCACCGATCTCTTAAACTTTCTCCTCCTACAGCATTGAGAAGTCGGATTCCATTTTCAATACAAGTTTCTCATAAAAATAAATCCCTGTTCCTTTCGACTTTGTTTTAGAAATTTTTTTTTGAAAAAAAAAACTCTATTCAATTCAGTCTTCAATTAGTTTTTCAAAAGTAGGTGGGATTTCAACTAGCAAATACGGTGAGTAATGTCTGAAGAAGTATATATTATGCTATTGGATCCTTCAAATCTTTATTTGCATGGGAAGAAAAAAGGGGAAGTTGTTGAAAAAAATCTGAAATATAAAAAAATCATTCAAATGTATTTAGAATAAGCTCATAATTAATTAAAAACATAACAGATATATGAGCTCTCTACAATTGAGATACAAAGTAACGGAAGAAACAGTCATTCTCACCATTCCTTTGTCTTTCTAGATTAAGATTAATGATGGGAAAATAATACTTACAGAAGAGATATCAAGTCATAATATAACCCAAATAGAAATCATAGGGTGACAGGTCTCTTCTAACCGGCGAAAAGGCACCGTGATGGCAGTTGATGCATAGCTGTGACCAATCAAAAAACCTAAAGGGAGCAAACAAAGAGTCTCAATTTTGCTCAACCAATTAAGCTCTTGATGTGATCTTACCGTCAAGGAGCATCCTTAAATATAGTTAATTAGGGTTACCCTATTTGGGCTTAACCCAAATGATTACAGGCCACACTTTAGATATTTTATTGATTATCTAAATAATATCTATAATAATGATATATATTATAATAAAATATCTAACATTAAAAGACTTGGCTCTTTGGACAAATGCAATTACATATCCTGTGTAAAGGGAAAGATATTTATATGTACTTAGAAGATTTGTTATATAAAATTGAGTAAAGGCTGTACCTTTTGAAAATAGATTGTATTAATATAAGTGTTATAATAATTGGATAATTTTATGATGAATAATTTTTTAAAATTTCTTAACAAATATTTATACTACCTCCGATCTTTAATGTAAGAGGCAATTAAATTTTTTGAGATGATTAAAAATTTAAATAAATTATTTAATTATAATATATATCCTAAAATTTGTATACGTATTATTATTAGATTATATATAGATTAATAAATTAGACAAATAAATTTAAAAATAATAAATATATAAATAGTTTCATTAATACCGTTTATCAATGTATATGTAGTACTAGAAGAAAGGTTGTATGAAAAGTGTGCCAGACAAGGTCTGAGAAACAGTAACAGTGGTACTTAAGAATTTAATAATCGAAGTCCGCGACTTCCGGCAAGTTGCACAGAGGCGATGGCCTCCAGCTCCTTTTTTTTTTGTCCTTTTTCTAATTTTTTTGATGAAATGATTTTACACTTTTTTTCCTATATTCTTGCACTTTTTTTCCTAATAAAGAGAAAATACATGAGATTACAAGCTGAAATTCTGACGGATATATGAAGATTTATTAGTTGATTGGTGAATGTGTTATTAATGACAAGTTAAAAGTGCTATTAATCATAAGTTAGAATGATTCAATTGAAAAGTGAATGTAATACTACTTATGAGTGTGTGAGCATGACTAGATAAGTCATGATATTACTAAGGACAAAGGAGTAGAGAAGTACTTTTACGTAAGTCGAGGTAAATATGTGGAGGAGATTCTTTTGTTTTACGAAAAAACACTGTTGAACATGTTTTTAGAAGTTGATAAACTTTACCAAACGAGCATGTTTTAATGGATAAGTTAATGTGCCATCAATATTAAATCATGTTAATCTCGTCTTTTTGTAATTCTAATAAATCTTTGACATATATCTTAAAACTTCGTATCAATTTAATAATTTTATAGGATTAGATAGTTTCAATTTATCTTTCTTCAAAAGGAGTGTAATTCTTCCAAAATTTATTGGTGTGAAATGACCTCAATTTGTGTATCAATATTTGATGTGTATAAAATTTTGTATCATACATCGTTTTTGACAAAAAAAAAAATTATTGGGTGTTTGGGAAAGCTTCTCAACATTTCAAAAGTACGTTCAATAGCGTTTTTTTGTAAAACGACATAATCTTCTTCATACATTTATCTTGTAAATGGTAAAAGTACTTCTCCACTGCTTTAACAAACGAACCACATATTGAGTACACGATTTTTTTATCTATTTTCTTTTTATTTTTTTGAAATATTAAAAAAGCAAATGAAATAATAAAATAGTGTTGGGTAATTGATGAAGTCCTGTATTGCTGGTCAATGAAGCTTTGGGAATTGAAATACTGTACATGTATTGGCTTATTAACTTTAGTAAAACTCAATTCCACTTTCTTGTCAGTGTACTAATACATATATATATATATATATAATTCAAATCTCACGTATTCATTTAGATCTCTTTTACAATTAAAAAAAATTGCCGTTTCCAAAATCAAATTATATTATATTTAGGGGTAAAATTAAGATGGTAAACTTGAGTGGTCAAAGCAAATTAAAAACACATCACTTTAAACACCAAAAACATATAGAAGAATTTTATTGAAAAATATCTCATGGACACTTATCTCAAAGCCACTACTCGTGTAATAAACAAAAGGAAAATGTATAGAGGTTAGAATAATAAACTCGAAAAATTGATTGTTTCAATATGATTTAAGTGGAGGATTAATGGATTCGAAGACCTTGAGGTTTTCATAATCTGCTGTTATCCAAGTCATCGCACGTTCTACATCCTTCCACAAACATTCAATCGAGGCACATACTCCATTCTCTCTGTAATAGTATAATTATAAGGCATTTTTCAAAAAATAGATCTGGAGCATTTTAACACACCAAATGGGTATTAATTAATTATACTTGGCCAAACAAAAGGGAAAATTTGTTCATTTGCTAAAGATTTAACCCATATTTCAAAAGGACACCGATTAAAACATCAGAGTCAAT
>JANTPZ010009041.1:0-11975 GCA_025593235.1 Vachellia pachyceras
CTTCAAGCAAGGGAACAGCGATAAGAAATTAAGAAGAGAAGCTGAAACTAGGGCAAGTGGGGAGATTGAGAGGGAGTGATAGTAATCGTACAGTGTCTGGGCATCAGTGGCGAGGCCAGAAAGACCGATGAAAAGCTTGTCGTGAATCTTGTATATCCTCTGGAAATCGGTGGCGATAGTCTGAAGCTGAACACCAAGCCTCCGATCGCTAGCGATGGCGAAACAGTTCTTACCCACCATAGCCACTAGGGCACTTCCATTGTACTCGAAGATCGACATCTTGCCGCGAGTTACCTGTGATTATGGGTTTCCTTTTGACGGGAATCTGAGAGAGAAAAGTTCTTTGTTGAATTTGCAGCTAACCCACAGACGAGGCTGGCTTGGACACCACTCCAACTCCCTCGTGATCAGGGTACGGCTGAAACATGAATGGGCCTGAACGAGCTCTTTTGGGCCGTACAGGGTTTGCCTTTTTACTTGAAAGATATATCCATGAATGGGCCTAATGAGCTGTGACTTGGGCTTCTGTCCAAAATCGGGCTTAGGTCTGTTCGAGTGTAGCACAATAGTCCAAGGCCTCTTTGGCTTCCATTGTGAGGAATATAAAAAATGGTGCATTATTTTTAATGTTGGACAACACGCAAATCAATACAATGTCACTTTGCTCATCTGATTGGCCCATGCATAGGCGTGAACATATCAATCATTGGTATGCACAGGAGGAGAGTGACACGTACGAGTGAGCTAGTGATAACGCTTATTTACAAGAGGAGTGCCAATGAGGTTTGACACAGTTGGTTAAGGTCTTTCCACCCCGATTACAAGGGTGTGTGTTCGACCCTCTGACTGACGGGAGACCTCATTGGTAGGCGATCTCGTAAGTCCCTTATAAACGCTCAAAGAGCCCTGGGGCCGTACCCTGATCTTGGAGGGGGACTGTTACCAAACCCACCTAAACCTTTATGTAGCGATAAAATACAAGAGGAGTCATATTCATGAAGAATATTTCAAAGTACGGAAGAAAGTCAGGATCTTGAGTTGAACCAGCGATTAACTTTTAAAAAACTAGCATTGGGGTTGATAATCAAAGTTCAAAACACCAGATTGAACATTGAACCAGATGAAACAGTTATTTAAGATTAGTGAATCAGATTGAGGTGGTTTACTCAGCATTAATAGGCTCAGCTCATACAAAATCAGGTTAATCAACTTGAACATCCTAAATTTTACTATTTTCAGTATTTATTGACTATGGTTTAGGTCAGACTAAAAACCTTAGCGACTTGTTCATTCTTTTTGAGTTGAAGTTCTTTGTATACGATAATGCAGCATATGAAAACTCTAAGGGATCAACAATAACATATCAACGTTGCCTGTTAGTCTCGTAACCCCTTCTAGTTTCCTTCATTATTGTTTTCATGGGATAAAGACAATTTTTACTTCAGAAATTTTATTTATGGAGCAGTACAGTTGCCCCGAAAGCTTTTAGAAATGTGATTTCACCCTGAAAGTCTTAAAGCTGTGCCAATATAACCCATATATTAACAATGTAAAGTTTAACAGTTAAATGCTGACATGACTTGTTTAGTTGGAAAATGTGATTTGATAACCAATCATAATATATACATCAACTCACTCAATTTAAATTATAGTTGGCAGCCATTTGATATATTAAATAAAACTTGAAATACCCAATTCCATCATCTTCTTCCTTCTTTCATCGTTGTTGCAGATTGACTCTCAAGTAGAAGACATTACCAAAAAAATTAGAAAAAAGAGTAACAGCAATAAACTAGGAGTCTATAGCCTATATTTCAGACTTATATTGCAGCACCGAAGCTTTTCGCTTAACAACTCAAATTTGCCACAAAACTTTTTCTAACCTAGATCTGTAGGGAAGTATTAACGATATATGATAGGGATGATGCCGGCGTGGTTCTCGGTAATCCGAAGGAACACGAGCACGGCAAGGTCAAAGAAGATAGGGGATCTTTTAAAGCCAATAACCGTCAGCGGGAGAAAGACAAGATGAAGACCCATAGATTTGACATACGATCAGGAGAAATCCGAACGTAGAGCTCACTACTGATCTAGAAAAGCCCACACACGTACGTCGACCTCTCTTCCTCTTCAACCCTCGGTGAACGGGCGATAAGAAGTGATGAATTGCAGAGATGACTGATTATAGGGGAGAGGAAGAAGAATGGATGAAGTAAGTGGAGGAGTGAAAGAGTAACACTGATGAGGAGGCTGCCTTGGAAGAAAGGATAAGTGATTGTAGGGAAGAGGAAGAGAGAAGGAGGGAGTGACTATGCTTAGAGTGTAATACAAGTCAAAGTGATGGTTAAACTTAACTGTTCTAACGGTTGGAGTGGAATTGCTCTGTTTTGAATACTCCCGTATCAACATTGTGCCTCGAAAAACTTACTAAGCAACATCGTAAGATGTAAAACTTCTAGATCTTTATCCCTATTTTCATCATCATCTCATCATTTCATTACAGAGTATTGTCGTCCATATTCATGCATGTCTTGTTTCTTTTCCCTCTCTCAAGAAGCTTGCACATGTGGGCAACTGTTGTAAATTTCGTGTGTGGGCGTGTCAACGGAAGAGTCTCACATTATTTGGGATTGTGGGATTCAAGTGAATATGATCTTGCTCTAATAAATGAGTCAAGAGGAGGAAATAACTTACACATGATAAAGGTGACTTGAGATAAATCCGACAATTTTCCTTTACCCCTTATATGCATGTTAATTGTGTATGGGCAACCTTTATTAAAAGTTTTATAAAAATAAAAATACTATCTTTAAATAAAGCATTTAACGTGAAATAACATTTATTCTTTTAATATACTATAATGTGTTTATTTAAATACATGTCACCATTCGTTATTTTTTCAAAAAGCAAAATACTGGAATTTATTATTGAAAACAATTATTATTAAAAGCAACGTACTGAAATTTTCAAAACATATTTTTAAAGCAACATATAAGTCACCGTTGGAATTTGTTTTCATGGCATTGAATGGTATTTTCAATTAAGAGCATTATTAACATTGAAAGCAACATACAATAGAAATAAATTTGTGGCTCCATAATTGTATTTTATAACACCATTGATTATCTTTTCAAAATCAATTTTGATGGCTATAAATGTTGTTTTCTTTTATTATCATTATTAAAAGCAATAGAAACTGACGCAAAAACAAATTCCCACTTCATACGATTTCGATAATGGCATAGTTTTAAAAAAGACTAACCCATTTTGTGTATAAGAGTGGTTGAATAGTTTTGAAATTGGAGATACGATAAGGGACATAAAAGAAGAGGCTTAATATATTGCACTTGAATTTCAGTACATTTATCTTCCTTCTTCTCTGACATATTATTCTACCTGCTGAGTTATACTATTTTTGCTGTTTTGTTCACCCTGTCTTGCAGAAATAATCCGTTTAATTTTAGGGAGTACCACATTTGACTTAGTTGGTAGTTACGGAATAACTCTTAAAAATAGTACTATTAAATACAGTTCATGTTAATTTTTATTTTTTCAAGTGTTACCACATGCGAGAAGGATAACAACCACGCTGATTAGCTATACACATGCCAATAATTTGGTAATGGCAGCTCATCATTGTTGGCAACCGAATCTGTATGAATGAATGGATGGATAGTCAAATATTCCTATTTTATTGGTAACCTAATTTTAAATGTGAGAGTGGTCATTAATTGTTTAAAGTTATACATATTCCATTTGTCTTCAGCTTCACATGCTGGCTGTTTGGCTCACACATACATACTTCCACGCCTAAACAAATTATGTCCACCATCAGATCTGATCCATGGCGATCCAATCAAACACGGCACTGTAGGAAGGAGACAATTACTTACTTGACTATTTTTTTTTCTATGGGTTTATAATTATCTCACATGATCGGTTCATATGATGGATCGTATGGATGAATTGACTGATGACTCTTGAAACAATATGGAATTAACGGATATTTTAGTTAATTATATTCCAGTTTCACTGTACCATGAAGAAAATTATAGGGAGATTTATTGTAAGGTTTCAAGGAATAAAGTTATTTATGAAAAGGTCCAAGAGTTGTTAATGACAAGTCGAGGAACACCATTGACAAGTGGAGTAGTTGCCATTGACAACTCTTAGAACATTTTCATAAATAACTTTCTTCATTAGGAGCTTACAATAAATCTCGCTAAATTATACATCATAGCAACAAGGAAATACTCAAGGAAAGTTTTTCTCTCAATTAGTCATACACGATGAATTTTTAAACTCAATTATATGGTAACTTATCCTCTGGTATTTATTATGGAATCTTCTTTATTTGTATCATTAATAATAAAATGTGGCTTAACGACGTGAAATATGCAGTAAATTTTGACAAGAAACATGATAAGGGGTAAAAAGTAACACTTTTTTTTATAAAAATAATACTGTCATATTCCTACAAGGAATCCAGTATCTTATTATGCAAAATGTGGCTTGACGACGTGAAATATGCAGTGAATTTTCCATAAAACACACACATATGCATCAAGTATATATGATTAAAGTTGAAACCGAGCGATAGGAAAAATCATAATTAAATATTAGATCTGCTGTCATTTCAGCCTTGATTCAGATGGTAAAAGTATGATGTAAGTAAAAGCCTAGGATTCAAATCTGTTGAATATAAAAAAAAAATTCTATATATGCATGGATGAAGATATTGACCCGCCAATGATAGAGAGCCAATCCATTAATTATAAAGGTCTCTCTCTCTCTCTCTCTCTCTCTCTCTCGTGTATACGCATATATAGATAGAGATCAGAAGCATGTGTTTGTGTCTATATAAATGGTTGGCGAGTTGCAAAGAGGCTTTAGAAACCAAAAACTAGAGCTTTTGAAGATGGAGCACAGGGAGAAGTTGGCGGAGAAGTGGCAGTGGTGGTGGTGGCCTCTAGCACTAGTTTTAACGGCGGCTTTGGTCGGCACTGCACAGGGAGGCAATGTAACCTACGACGGCAGGTCTTTAATCATCAACGGCGAACACGAAATCCTATTCTCCGGTTCAATTCACTACCCTCGCAGCACCCCTGAGGTACTTTAGCTCCACTCATCTTCATATATAATTGCCATGCTAGTTTCTTCTCTTCTTCATAAATGATCATCATCTATAATATTGGTTGGGATACAGAGTTAATTAGAAATACGAAGTCGAGAGAGAGAGAGAGAGAGAAGATGATTGTATAGAGTAGGCGTACGGAATCGATCATATAATCTTAATGTTCGTTGGTTAGGTGAGAAACTTAACTTGTGTTGCCGGGAAAACAAACCAAATGGCCTTAGTCTGAAACAATAATTAAGATCATCACTAATTAATTATCTCGAGTACTATACACAGACGCTTACTACCAATTATGAGATTCGCAAAACTCTCACTGAGCAGACAGCTTGGACTTCTTTAATTCTATATTCTGTACGCTTTGCTGTGTGTTTTTTCTATAATATTTATCGTGACGCCGTTACTTCATTTTTAAAGTATCTATAAATTTTATTCTGACCTGTCTTTTAATATTATTATTGTCGACTGTGCTTATTTTTAATTTTTGTGTAAAGTTACTGTTTTATTCTTAAAATGATTTACTTCTAAACTTTGGTCTTCTGCTCAAATTCCTAAATTTACCTTCCTTATTTTTTCGTTGATTTGGCAAAATCAAGTCCATGATATGCTACTCGATTTAAACCTGAAAGAGTCCCATTTACTTAGAGGTATTTGTCAAACACCTATAATCAATTAAAAAAATTTTCATTCAAGTCAGGATAAAATTTGTTATATACTTATCTTGAATGGCATAAAATCACTTAAAAAAAGACTAAATACGTGAGAAATCTGATTGGGATGAAACATTTTTTTTTTTGTGAAATTGAACGAAGACTGCGCTTTTGAGTTCATGATATATGCCTGTTTTCTTTTTCGTTTGAAAAATTAAGAGCCAACTCACGACTTGTGAACATAAATTTTATGGATTTTTTTTAAAAAAACTCGAAACTTAAAATGCGAACTAAGGTCGAGTCAATGAATGCAATCAGTTTTTTGACTAATTGCCATCTACAAGTTAAACCTTTGCTGGAAGTCAAAGCCGTCATTACCTGGCGTTGCCTTGGCCCTGTGTTGCAATTTGTAAACGTAAAGGACTTCATTATTCATTTTCAACTTTAGACAGGTGATCAGATTTTCTCACTCACATACATAGCAGTAAAAATCAACTTTAATCACATTTTTACTCAAATTTCTTTCTTTGGAGATGTAGCTAAACAATTATAAAATAAAATATATAATTAAAGAAGTGAATGTGGCCGCACACGGATTGGACCAAATGGGCATCAAAGTGAAAAAGGCTAGTTTTTTTCCTCTTGAACAGATGTGGCCTTCCTTAATTTCCAAAGCGAAGGAGGGAGGCTTAAATGTCATTCAAACTTACGTATTTTGGAACCTTCATGAGCCTCAACAAGGCCAGGTTACCCCCTCATTCTTTCACTTTTGGCTGATTTTAATTTATATATAAACAGAGTGATTAATATCATCCTTGTGTTTATTTGCTGCAGCATGACTTCAGTGGAAGGCGTGATATAGTGAGGTTCATTAAGCAGATCCAAGCTCAAGGTTTATATGTAACCCTCAGAATTGGACCTTTCATCGAGAGTGAATGGACTTATGGGTTAGACCTATCCATCGCCTAATCATTAGTCTGTCACCAAACAAAATCAAAATTTGCTCTCTTCTACTGATCATTCTGCTTCTTTTGGTGCAGAGGTTTACCTGTTTGGTTACATGACATTCCCGGCATTGTTTTTAGATCAGACAATGAGCCTTTCAAGGTGTTCTTTCACTCTTCTAGTTGCTACTCTGTAACTTAACCTACGCAAAACAAGTGCTTGCTTCACTCAAAATCCTTTTTCTTCCATGAATGGCAGTATTACATGCAAAAGTTCACTACACAAATTGTAAACTTGATGAAATCCCACAATCTCTACGCTTCACAAGGAGGGCCTATCATACTATCCCAGGTTTAAACCTTCTCCGGAACAAAACTTGACTGTGATAATGTAATATCATATGCTTAATGCCACTTCTCTTCCTGGTTGAATTTGCGTGTGTGTGTGTGTTTTCCATGCAATGCAGATCGAGAACGAGTATGCTACGATTGAAGGGGCTTTTCACGAAAGAGGACCGATCTATGTTCGTTGGGCTGCACATATGGCCGTGGGGCTTCAAACTGGTGTGCCCTGGGTTATGTGCAAACAAGACGATGCCCCTGATCCAGTGGTGCGTTTTACAGCCTCATTTTTTCATGGAATTACCACTAATTATTTGTGAACATGTTAACAACTTAGCTAATTATACATATAATAATGTACTTTAATTGATAGATCAACGCGTGCAATGGCATGGGATGTGGGAAGACTTTCAAGGGACCTAACTCGCCTCATAAACCTTCAATCTGGACAGAGAACTGGACAAGTTTGTATGTTCTAGTGGATTATATTCTTCGTTCTAATGACGACCTAACCAAAATAGACACCTAAGTGCGCGTGTGTGTGTAAGTTGATTAATGGCTTTTAGTTTACTTGGAAATATATGTGAAGTTATCAAGCCTTTGGCGACGAACCGTACTTGAGATCAGCTGAAGATATTGCGTATAATGTTGCCTTGTTCATTGCAAAGAAGGGAAGCTATGTCAACTATTATATGGTAAGGATGTCATCTCTGCTGATGACTAAGCAGGAAACATGTGAACTCTCTTTTAAATTATGGTTTTGATACAGTACCATGGAGGAACAAATTTTGGAAGAACAGCTGCTGCTTTTATGGTTACGGCTTATTATGATGAAGCTCCTCTAGATGAATATGGTAGTACATTTCTCTCCTTTCTCAAATTATAAAACTGCAGAATCTCAAATCACTTCGGACTATATATGTTAATGGGAATATTAGGTTTAATTAGGCAGCCAAAATGGGGTCATCTTAGAGACCTACATGCTGCAATCAAGTCCTGCTCAAAAACTTTGGTTTCTGCTACCCAGACTACTCTCAGTTTGGGCCGGCAACAAGAAGTAAGATATCGAAACACAACTTTTGGGCATTTATCTGATAAATACCTCATTTTATACTCGAATCAAAATTAATCCTGTGGTCTTCCCATCTTCTTCACTTCAGGCCTATGTTTTCAGAAAGAGCAAAACAGAATGTGCTGCCTTTCTGGAAAATAGAGCCAAGAAAGAAGTCACTGTACAATTTCAAGGCACTCCATATAAACTACCTCCAGAATCAATTGGCATTCTCCCAGATTGCAGGAGAGTAGCCTTCAACACTGCCAAAGTAAGAATTAAATGTTCAGCACATGGACATTTCGAAATTTTAAGAAAACGCTTAAACCAGGGGGAAAAAGCACTTCTCACTTACGAGTTGCTTTTGTAGGTGAGTGCAAAATACAGAACCAGAACAATGAACCCTGTAGTACATTTTATATCAGCCGAACAATGGCAAGTGTACAGAGAAGCCATCCCTTTCTTTGGTCGTACTACCTCAAGAGCAAAGGGGCTATTAGATCAGATCAGCACGGCTAAAGATAAATCTGACTATCTGTGGTACACTCTCAGGTAATCAGAAACACAAGTAATTAGCATCAACTTCATTTATAATAATTTTTGTTACCTTGACTGAATTCTGTGATACGCTAACATGCCTGTGCATGAATCTTACTCACCCAGGTTTAGTCAATCAAGTTCTCAGTCGTTTCTTACTGCATCTAGCCATGGACATGTCCTGCATGCATTCGTCAATGGAGCTTTAGCAGGCAGGCCCTAAATGATCTCCACGTCTCTTTCATAGACTGACCTTATAAAATTGACCAAATGATGATCATGTCCATTATATATATATATATTTGTTATGAGAATAGACAATTCTTGAATATGCAAGCCATAGCCTAGGATGTTGTAGTTGAAGATTACAGATGTAGTAGGCAGATGTGAATTGCAATTAAAATAGACATTCGCTGGGGTTAACATGTCACGAGGGACAATTATTGGTTTGGTCAGAAAATTATTTGTTTCCTCCTCTCAATTCTAGGTTCTGCACATGGAAGTCACAACAATGTATCTTTCACCATGAAGAGCAATATCAAATTGAGAAAAGGAGTCAATTATATTTCCTTCCTCAGCGCAACAATTGGATTGCCGGTACTAATGCCCTTGCTTTTAACAGTTACTCTTCATTCATCACCAATAAGCAATATATATAAATGTTATACATTGGATTAACATGCAAAATTAAGATTTGACAGAAGAGATAAAGAAAGCTATTAAATAACTTTAAAATATGCATTCTATTTATACATAAAGGATTCTGGAGCATACCTAGAGCGTAAAGTAGCTGGTTTGCACAATGTCAGAGTTGGTGACATGGATTTCACTCATTCTTCCTGGGGATATCAGGTGATTAACTCTAAAGCTACATAACACTTTAACTTGACAGACTGCAGGTAGAATTGATGACCTCTAATCTTTAATTTCTACGGTACATTGATTGGTGGGTAATTTTGTTCCATTACGCGCTTATGTTTAAGTTTTGCATGAAGGTTGGTTTATCAGGAGAAAAGTTACAAATCTACACAGTTGCGGGATCAAGTAAAGTCCAGTGGAAAAGGCTTGGAAGATCAAACCCACTGACGTGGTATAAGGTAATTAGAGTGCTAATTCTCTGTGCTTGAGCCTCTCAAATTTTTCCTTCTGTTGTCATTCATATTTGGACGATTGAGATCACGAATTACAAATCAAAATTAAATTTTTGCAGACCACATTTGACGCACCACCAGGAAATAATCCGATCGCACTTGATCTTGGTTCTATGGGGAAGGGTGAGGTTTGGGTTAACGGAGAGAGTATTGGCCGGTATTGGGTATCATTCGTCACGCCTAAAGGAAAACCTTCACAGAGACGGTACGTTCCTCTGTCACTGTTTCATTTTTGTGTTGAGGTTATTACATTTACTTACAAAACAGCACAAATGCAAAAAAAAAAAAATATGTGCAGGTACCATATCCCTCGGTCCCTCCTGAAACCTTCTGGGAACCTACTGGTTCTGTTTGAAGAAGAAACTGGGAACCCCCTAAGGATTTCTCTGGACACAGTTACACTGTCATGAAATAATAACAATAGTAGTAATATCATTATTACGCATCCATCTGGATTGAATGGAATGCTCTATCCTCAATCATGCTCATGCACAGTACGTCCAGAGAGATTGATTCTTTTTTCTCTTGTATTTGGATTAGGATTTTCATTTTTTATCTCAAAAATTTGAAATAAACAAGCCTAAATAGAGACGAGCAAAATTGCCTTCTCCCCCACCAATAATTTGTTTATATTTTTTAATAGTTTTTGTTCATTATGCTTATTCCCGTGATCCACATATGATGTTTTATAATTTATCACTAGATCTGAGGCTACATCTTTTTATTAATTTTTTATATTTTTCTTACCCATAATTTTTTTAACTTTGACTTGAAATAACTATTTTATTTTTTTGAAATATCCTTTTATTTTTTAATATTTAAAATGAAATATTTTTTCATAAATTTAATTTATAAAAATATATCATAATTTGAACATAAAATATCTAATTCAAATTTTAGATAATACAACTTAAACATATATAATACATTTTATAAGATTAAATTTAAATTAAATATTAACCAATAAAATTATCAACAAACATTGAATATTCATTAGATTACATTATGATTAAAATTATTTACATATTTTATAAATCAATTTTATTTTTTTAAAAAGGGTTGGTGAGCTAACTTGCGGGGTGTGCAGTTAGGCAGGTGTGGGTTGAAAAAACCCAAGATACAAAGAGTTAACACATGTTACCAACTCAACTCTAATATTATCACCTCAATGAAGGTGAAGATATATATAACTTGTTCCAGCACAAACAACTTTAAGACGTTGCACATAGTGTGTGTTTAAGAACTCCGTTGAAAGAAAGGAGTTCCGTTGGGAGAAAGAAGTTTATGGATTTTTAAAAGGTTTTACGGATTTCAAGATGGTTTTTATAGATTTCGAGATAGTTTTTACGGATTTTAAGATGATTTTATTTCAACTTACGTGCTTCGTTAAGGGAACGAAGTTCCCAAACAAGCACATAATTGCGACCGGCAATGACGTTGACTTCAACATACCAGTAGTGTATTTTTTTTTTTGGTACAAAAAGGTTTAGGTGGGTTTGGCACCAGTCCCCCACCAAGGCCAGGGCACGGCCCCAGGGCTCTTTGAGCGCTTATAAGGGACTTACGAGATCGCCTACCAATGAGGTCTCCCCGTCGGTCAGAGGGTTCGAACACACACCCTTGTGATCGGAGTGGAAAGACCTTAACCAACTGTGCCAAACCTCATTGGCATCAATATAGTTAGGGGTGAGCAAAATTTCCCGGCCCGCCCACCCCGCCCGCAACCCGGAAGATTTGAACCCGTTTAAACCCGCCCAATTAAACCCATCACGGGCGGGTTCAAAAACGGGCGGGGTGCCCCACAAACGGGGCGGGACACGGGCTCACCCACGGGGTGCCCGTACCCGACCGTTTACCCCGTTATAATATTAAAAAAAAGATTAAATCTGTTCAAGCCCAAAGAGTGAAGAATGGCAAAATAAAAGGTCCAAGTCCAACAAATAAAATCCCTGCCCAAGCCCAACAGCCCAAGTAAATGGTTCAGGTCCAGCAACTTCGTTCTTCGCCCAAGCCCAACAGCCCAACAGCCCCAGAGAAAATCCCTCCGCCTCCATTCTGTCGAGAACTTGAGATCGAGACTTCGAGAGTCTTCGCCCAGCCCAAGTACATGCTCCTCCATTCCTCTTCCCGTCGTCCTCCGTCCTCCAGGCTCCTGTCATCATCCTG
>JANTPZ010009042.1:0-12204 GCA_025593235.1 Vachellia pachyceras
ACAAGTACTGATATTTTTGCTTATGGGGTGGTTTTGCTGGAAGTTTTGTCAGGTCAGACACCTATAAGCAGACCGAATGAGAAGGGAGAAGGAAGCGTTTGGCTGACTGATAAAATAAAGTCTGTTTTGAAGTCAGGAAATGAGGAAGAACTGAGAGGTTGGATGGACAAGGCATTAGGTGAGAATTATTCATTGGACGCGGCAGTAGCATTGGCGAATATAGCTAGAGCTTGTGTGGAGGAAGATTACGGTATGAGGCCAAGTGCAGGGGAAGTTGTGGAGAAGCTAACCAGATTGGTGGAGGAACTTCAAGAAGAAGACAAAATGTTGATGTCTGAAAGCTCTTGCAAGCCTCTGGTTAAAGCACTGGCAAAACCGTGATCCTAGTCCCTGTTCTGGAAACCAAATCCAATATCTTTGGTCCAATCTCTTGGCCATCTTAAATATGTGGTCATGTTGTATATGTTTAGTGTATTGAAACTCATCAAAATAAGTAAGAAACAAAGCAGTTTAATTTCTACTTACTATCGGTTTTCCGGCTGATTCTCAGTCTGCAGAGCTGTTATAAAATGGCGTAGGATCAAGTTCGTAGGCTAACAGGAACAGCCAAATGAGTCGAATACTTTTAAAAGTAAACTTGTACAGGTAATATTTACAAATAATGATTGAATGTAATAACTAAAATGTGTGTGGTCAAAGGGATGGTATCATTCATTGAAAAGCCTACAAATATGCAATACAGATAACAGATCAGGATGAGCCATCAAGCTATGGTTGATGACTCGATGTGAGAAAACCCAAATAAGCAGGGTACTAATTTGACATGCCCATACAAGGCCAAAATTATTTCTTTCTTTTTTTTCTTTCTTAATTATCAAGTTTTCAGTTGAAGAAAGCTATATAAAAAGTCAGATAGGTATGGGGCATTCGATAAACTGAACCATGCAAGTTTTCAGTTTGTTACCACAGATGCAAGATTTATCATTCATCAAAAGAGATTTTGTGTAGGCAGATTGGCCCCTGTGAAATAAATCTCTGCATTAGATTAGTCATGGAAAAGAAAAGGTGAAAAAACTAGAAAAAAAACTGAGGCTATATTTCCACTCATGCCATTTTTTTAAAACAGGAACATATGATTTTTTCCCCTTCACACTCTCCTCCTAACATTTTTTTAATCATGTCTAATGCTGTACATAAAAAACATACAGTGCATTTGTGATTCTCTACGCCCTGAATGTGGCCCCTCCGTGTGTTCTACTGTTCTTGATTGGCTAGTTTTTCTGTCTATTCCTCTGTTCGATCTCTTATCAACACAAGATTAATTATCTATGGATCATTCTCTACATAGAAGGTGAAGGTTTTAGAGCATACCTGGGGATTGCTCTGGTTGTTCTAAGTACCCACACAAACCGGATCATAGTCAAGGACTCAGTAACACAGACGAGAAGTTTGGAAAGGGAAGGGAATTTTATGACTCGTTTGGCATGCATAATTGGTTTTAATGAATATGAATATGAAAAATATACATGAAGTTTAAAAGTACGTTTGGTATATCTTAAAAATAGGGTTGGTTTTTATGCAAAAGACCATAATTCCCTTATAATTTAAAAAACCATTTGCCCCTTCCATTATTCATTCTCATCCAGATCTGACCTTCGGCTCGACCACTCACCCGACGGCAAGCAGCAAAAGATCACCCAAGCGAAGGCAAATATCTGGGAAGGAGAAGATGAAGATGAAGACAAAGATTTGGCAAACAGGCAACGATTTGGGAAGGAGATGAACAGCAGGCAAACTGTGAAGATGAAAACGACAAGGGGAAGATGGATACAGATCTGTGAAGGAGGTGGGCATTTTGTCACCGTCACCATCGCATATGGCCAGATATCTCATCACATTCGCCGAATGTTGCCATCGTCGAACAATTCTGCAACACGCCATCGATCCTTAAATCTCGCCGTCATAAGCTTCAATCGTCAGAATCACATCTCACCATTTTAGATCTTGCCGTTATGTCATGTGCTCGTTCTGCAGTGGGATGGGTTGAGGCTTGCCATTGTTGGTGTGCCATCATGCCGGTGGATTTCGTTTTGCTGGCTCCATTCTTGTTCCAGTTGATTGGGCGAAGACGAAGAAGAAGCGACGAGTTCACTGTCAAAGACGAAGCATCGTGGTTGCCGTCGTCGCTGGGTTCCGTCGTCGTGGGTGCCGTCGTCGTTGGGTGCCGTGATACTGGTTGCCGTTGTTGCTGGGAGCTGTCGCGGTTGGATGATGTGAAGGGTAAAATGAGGATTCCATAAAATTTGCTTGATTTCCATGAGTTCAATTAAATTGGATTCAATGGAAAAATCAATTCCACAGTACCAAATATACATGAAAATGAAAATCAATTCCATTATCCATGCATCCCAATTCCACTGAAACACACGTGCCCTTAATTATTCTCCTGTACATGGAAGAGAGCATTATTTTTCTACAGCCCATTCTCTATTAAATTTTAATCTTTTGAAGAATATTACCCCATTAACTCTAAACATTTATTTATTACACTTTCTCCCCAAATTATTGGACTGGGTCTAATCCACTAAAGGTGGACTAACCCATTTTCCAATAGAAAGTCATCTATCATTGTACTTCCATGATAAACAAAAGGGAGGGAACCAGAACTAATCAAATACCAATCCGAATGATTGATATATAATTGTTTTAAAAAAATTGTATTAGCAAGTGTATAATGTAAAATAGAGATTACCTCTTAACTATTATTTTTTTAGAATTATCATTTTAAGAAAAAAGTTAAATCTTGACCGTTATGGATGTGATAAGCTATTTTTATAATTAAATATTTTGCTATGCGTTAAATTCCCGTGATCATCCTCGATCAAATTTGTCCCTTTCATTTATCTGCCGATCTTTATGTTTTTTTCCCCAAAAGTCGATATTTATGTTAACTAGTTAATGTGGGTGTTTGGAAAAGCTTCTCAATATCCCAAAATCATATTTAACAGTGTTTTTTTATAAAACAAGATAATCTCTTTCACATATTTACCTCATAAATGGTAAAAGTACTTCTCCACAATAAAAAATAATGACATGCATGCATACTGCTTTATCAAACTTAGCCCGCCAATCAAGAACGAGCCCCAAGCTAAGTCTATTTTTCTCATACTCGTGACGTGCACGGTGTACGTTTTGTGTCAAATCACACACAAACGCATATAAACTCTCAATGACCGAGTCTCAATGGTACAGCAAATACAAGTAAATCGTAGCAGAAACACGGAATAAACCAGAGGAAATTACATAGAAAGGATTCAATTGAATCACTCAGGATAAGCATGCGGTACCAAGTTTCAGTATACGATAAAAAGCTTTATGATGCTCACTTACTATTGGAACTTTTAGATAGTTATAACTCTCCCTTGAATCGGGCTATGCATACAGGCTATTGCGGTTTTGAATGGAAGACAAACATCTAACTGTGGGTTTATTTAGATCATTTTTCTAAAAGTCGAACGTAACAGTGTTTTTCAATAGAACGTGATAATCTTCTTCATATATTTATTTCGATTTACGTAAAAGTATTTATCTACTGCGTTCTCAAATGGATATGCATCACAAAAGAAGGGGGGAAATTGAACACATGGAAACCTCCCTTCAATGATATCAGATCCACTTTTACATCATTCTGCCACTACGTGAGCAAGGTAATATATATATATATATATGTATATGTAGCCTAGAATCAAAATGTGTGCTCATGAATGTATGTCGCGCTAAATATATGTATTGAACTGAATATATAACAACGTACGAAAGAATGAGAGAAGAAGGATGGGAGAGGGACATGTGGATCGATGAAGGAAAGAGATTGAATTGAAGGTACGTAATATATAATGAATTACAACATCATGACCTTAAATTCATCGAAAGTGAGGACGCCGTCACCATTGAGATCAAATCTAGAGATCATGACCTCACATTCATCTACACTTCTGGATTCACCTAATCTGCTAAGCATGCTGCTCAAACTCTTCGGTGTTATGCACCCACTTCCTTCCATCTCATACATCTTAAACGCTTCTCTCAAGTCCTTCACTTTCTCTTCCTCTTCTCCTCCCTCCACGAACCTCACAAAGTCCTCCAAACCCACCAGCCCATCTCCATCGCCGTCCAAATACTCCACCGCCGCCTCCGCCTCCTCCTCCCTCAACTCCCCGCCTATCGCCTCCACGCAATGCCGCAGCTCCTGCGCCGATATCCTCCCGTCCCTGTCTTCGTCAAAGTGCTCAAACACACGCCCATACTGCGTCGCTTTGTCCATATACGCCATATAATAACGATGATCTGTAATCTCCAGTCTGTCTATGGATGGAATGTATGTATAAAAAAAAAAAGGATGGAGCAGATGTAGAAGCAGCGAATGAAACAAGGACTTGAAAATGTGAAGAGGTTGACGGGTGGGTATATATACAGAGAGACATCTATATTGATGAATGAGCTGGCGCGTGGAATGGGTTAACTTGCAGGACGTGGTGCGGTGCGGTTGTGTTTTTTCTATTTGGTACTGCGTGCGAAGCTGCTTGGCCCTTTCGTAATTAAATGCGAATGTAAAAGGAATCAATTAGGTTCGAAATTTTTTGGAGGAGAGATTTATGTTGAAATTTTTGGGGATAAAAAAAAGTTCAGATTTGAAAACACATTTTTTTCCATCAATCTTGATCCATGGGACACGGGAGCCGTCGAAGAGTCTTCGACCACAACATCACAATAAGACAACGGTGTTAAGTGCTTGTTTGAAGGGTGTTTAGCTCCCCAAACGTATATTTAACAGTATTTTTATAAATCGAGATAATCTATTTTATACATTTACCATGTAAATCGTAAACGTATTTTCTCATTGCTTTTCCAGAATGGTTCAAATTCAACCTCCAAGTGATCACAGGCGAACGGGGAAAATAAAAGAAATAAATAATTAAAATATCATGTATAAGTTCCGCCAAACATAGGATGAAGGGTGACATTCGTGGAGATTACAAATGAATGTTGAAGATGGTAAACAATCTAATCCCGAACAGCAAATGTTTGTATTTAGGAGAATACATTTAGTTTTAGATTTAAAGTGATAGCAATAAACATTGAATTATTAAAAAAAAATGGATGTCAGGGATTGGTGTGACTTTTAATGCATTGCTTGACGTGTATCACATGAGCTAAGCTCTACCGACATTATTTTATAGTAACGGAATATTAGTATGAAAAGGATTAATTTCCTTTGGCAAAAAAAGAAAAGAAAAGGATTAATTTCATTTTCAAACATGGAATTTGATTATTCAATAATTTTAGGGTTTGTTGGGAAGTCCTTCTCACAATAGTTTTTACGGATTCCGAAGTAAAATATAGATTTTAGAGAATAGCTTTTGCAGATTTCGTCAAAAAACTTAGGTTTCAAAATCTAGATTTTAAAAAATTGTGTTTGAGAAGTTATTGATTTTTACGGAGTTCGAAACAAAAAGTAAATAGAAAAGAGAAAAAAAAATAAAAAGTATGAAAGAAAATTTATTAGGAATGAAGATATGATTTGATAAGAAAATAGCTTTTTCAAAACTTATGTTTCAATCCGAGGTTTCGTATCCAAAATAACTTTTGTGAAAGATATGAATGCTCAAATATAACTCAAATTTTAAGATAAAATTTAGATTTTAAAATTAAAAATAGGTTTAGAATGGTAAGATAAACAACCAAGAATATTTTAGTGTACCATATGGCAGAGAGGACTTGGTAACCGTCGATTGTACGGTAGGGAAGGGCAGAGGCTTTCAGCGTGTTTTCTATTGGTGGGAATTTAGATTTTAGACGGCTGCGATAAAGATATTACCATTAAATTAAATATAATAAATAGACAAGTGTTGGGCTGCTCCAAAGAGATTGGAAGACGAGGACCTCCATTGATGAATGGGATGGGCCGGCCGAAGAAATGGAAAAGATCACAAATTAATTAATGAATTATCCAACCAGCAGACGCGGAGGATTTATATCCCTTAACCATCTCTCCCGGATTTGATCCTGCTGAAGGATGGGAATAGAGCAAATGTGTTTGGGAGGGTCGCCCCTATCTTGGGCCTCTCAATACCTGAAAGGGTTAGTCACCGGATCCGCCCTGGTGGATACCCTTGATGCATACAAAACAAAAATTAATGAATTATGCATTGCAGAAGGTTTGAATTCAATGAAAAGATCATTTTTTTTAACATGATGAATTAATATTTAAATTTTTATTTAAAAATATGTCTACATTCAGTACATATCAATTCCTGAATAGGACTATACAAAATGATACATATGCTTAAACAAAATTAATATCTGTCTATTGGTGTATTAAAAATAAATCAAATTATATACATAAATAAATATTTTTAAGTAACATATATATCTTCCTCAATCTCCTTTACTGACTCTAATATTAAAATAAGAGCTCATACTGTATTTTGATCCCAATATTTTGATAAGCTCTTTACCCTATTCAGAAATAATACAGCAAAATCAGATTAACAGCGTCGCCTATTGCTTATATTTATATAAATATCCTTGTTGAGTATAATATTTATATTGGTTGTCTATAAAAGAATGCCATTTTAGTGAGCAATTTGGTTAATTTATTTGTGATTTGCTTAATGTTTTCTGTATTCTTTCAGGGTCTGATGACTTTTAGGCCTCCAGGTCAACCATAAACATTTCAAATACCTATAACCGTTTTGAACTTGGACTTTCGTTTGGTCTTGAAGCAGACAAAATATACAAAAAATATATCCATAAAAAAATAATAAAATTTTAATTATTAACTACAGAATGATCGTTGGAATGTCAGCGTTGAAAGAGTAAATCAAACACCTAACGTTTTCATTTAATTTGAATAAAGAATACAAAAATAATACTTTTAAAAGTAAATTTGATTTCTAATTGACCAGACTGAAAGTTCCAGGCATTTATACAAAACTCAAGTTACACGCCATTCAAGATTTATTGATATATATATATATAACACCATACCCTAGATACAGCTATATAATTTTATGAAAGGGAAATTTCCCACATGTTCTAAAAGGTATAAAATATTAAAAAATTCCTCAAGATGAAAAAATTAATGTGGAGTCACACGAAATTTAAAGTATATTATTTTTAAAAGTGAAAATATCAAATTTTTCCCCTCATTGAAAGTTCGCCCGGAAAAACTCAATTTTTTATTGATAACTGAAACAACTTAAACGACAACTCGTTTTACTAACTAACGGTCCTCGAGTTACCATTTAAGATTTCAATTGTTAATGCAGGTTTTTTAGTTTACCAAATTAATTTTCACTATAAAATAAAAAAAACGTGATGATAACAGTTTGGTATTATATGTATATCCTATTTTTTTTACAAAATTTATATCAAGCCAAACCACATCTACGACTTGAAACCTTTTCCCCTGAAAAATTTTCCATAAAACTGTGTTCCACAGTCCACAGATTGCATGCAAGAATAATGCTCATCAACAATTAATGACACCAATGAAGCTTTAATTCCTTTGCTTTTCCATGGCTACACCAAGCTCCAAAACATTCCAGGCATAAGAAATGATCCAAACACCACCTCTCCTTCATCCTCATCATCTTCTTCCTCCCTTTCAAGATTATTACATTGAGGTCAAGATTCTTATAGTCAAATGCATTTACAGTGACAATAAAGTTACCATTGTTTGCAAGGTTTAAAAAATTGGACTAGGCGTTAAATCGATCGATGCAGTGATTCAAGGGTTCATGGATTATATTAGGGTCAACCCAATCATATTAAAATAGTAACATTTAATTGATAATATTAAAATACAATAGTTTTAATCATCGCTATTTTCAAAATACACACAAATACACACCTAGATAGTTAAACGACAACAGTAACAGAATGAAAACATGACAACAATAGGAAATTCATCATTACAAGCTACAATCATTCAGTCATGTAATGATCATTGTTAACCAATAACATCATTAAATTCATTAAGGTTAGTAGTGACTGAGGCATGGGGACTAAACAAGGAAAAGTAATTAAGAAGTCTTACTAAAATCATTCAAAATCGAGGATTCAGGAATATCCATATCTTAATTATTCTCATCAAAATATGTGACTAATTTGCAAAAGTAGGTTGATCAATTTGCTCATTCAAAACCGATGGGTTAACCCTTGTATTATTATATTTGTATTACTTAATTAATGAGATTCATGTATTTTTAAGTTATTTTCCACTCAAATCTACTTTTCAAATATTTATCCAAACAATTTTTAATTTTACAAAAAGTCACTTATGTTTCTTTCAACTTAAACATTAACCATGTTTATAATATCTAACTTCATTTTTCAAAAGTCATTTTAACAAAACTAGTGGAAGCTGACTGGATTGGAAGGGAGTTGTATCCCACTTTAGACATACCTGGGTTCAATCCAAAGTACGGTGAAGTGGAGAGAGTTTTTTTGGGAAGGGACACCCAAAGTGACCGGATAGATTCTCATCAAAATTAATCAATTGCTCTGACACGTAATACTAAATGGTTATAAAAAAATATTTCAGCAAAAGATTACTTCTGTTAACGCTAATCTAATGGACATGTTGTTAATTAAAGTATAATTTTAACTTAGATAAAGCTCTATCCTTAAATCTGTTAAATGGTTAAATTATAAGGATTGAGATATTTATCTATATGTGTTAATTAGTTTAAATAGAAATGAGAAATATAAATACTTAACAAATTTAAAAATAAATTAAGTAGATTTCATATTTAGATAAATTAGTTTGTACAGAAGTAACAAGTAGGGGTGAAAACGGATCAGATGGCCTGTGACCTGACCTGTAAAAGTCTGGACAGGCCAAACTTTTACTGATCCAGACTATCTAAAAGGCTTGTTTCCGAGGCCTAGACTCTCCTCCTTCTCTTTAGTCATCTCTCTTCCTTTTTTCAATACATACCAGCGAGCCCAAGAATCATTAATAATCTATCTTCCTTTTATCCAACCTAAGCCCCAAACTCAACTCAATCTCATATCTCTAACCCACAAACATGGGAATATGAGATTTGGTCAGAGGGAAATGATGAATGTTATAAAACAGGTAAATACATAATTTTTTAATGATCATTTTTTATTTAAATGCATTTCTATCGTTTCAATTTTTTTAATAAGTTGTAATTAAAAATGCTTAGAAAGTGTAATAATTTAGGATTTAAATGGTTAAAAAAATTGACAACGGTTAGCATTTTTTAATTGCTTTTATGGATTTTTTTATAAGTGAGAAAAAGAAATAATATTTAAAAACAAGCATGTACAGACCACAGGACAACCCAGACTGAAAACAGACCCAGACACAAACCTAAAAATAAATCTGTAAATCAGTCTCATATAAAATAGGTGTCTAGGGTGGAGCATGGGGCTGTTCCCACCACTAGTAGCAAAGCATGCTTCTGTTTTTGTTGCCAGCAAAAGCAGGTTCTCTTTCGTGTAATTGCGCGCCTTCAATCAGACTCTCCATTCTGCGACGTCTCCGAGGGGGGTGCTTTAGTAACCGCCAATCAGCAACTGACAACTGGCAATACTTCACTCCAGGCGCGCTCCCGCCACGAGCCCTCTTCATTAACATGATCACGACTGGCATGGCATTTTCGTAATTAACTCGATTTTGTACGGTACCTCCCCCAACTTCTTAGTGAGATGAGACCCTCTTAAAACCTCGTGTCCACGTCCCTTTTCCCCTTCTCTGCGCATCTTTCTCTTCTCGCTCCTTGTGTGAGAAAGAAGCCCTACTGCCAATCGCCGCCGTTGCCAATGGCCGCGATCAGCCTTCGTAGACTGGTTTCACCACCGTCGCTCAGAGCCATTGGATTCTCCTTTAACCGAGCTTTCGGATCCGCGGCTTTGGCTGTCCAGTACGACTATGATGATGACGAAGATGAGTACGAGCTGTGCAGGCCCAGAATCATGGCTGACTCGGCTGGTTGGGCACCGGAATGTGGAGTTCAGTGGGTAATGATCGGGGAGCCGCGTGCCAAACGGCACGTTTTTGCCGAGAGGCTCTCTAAGCTGCTTGATGTTCCCCATATTTCTATGGGCAGTCTTCTTCGTCAGGAGCTGACCCCACACTCTGCTCTCTTTCAACAGGTCATTTCATCTCTTGTAAATTAAGAATTCATGGTGCTGCATTTTTTTTATTGTTCGGAAAGTTGCGGAAACAGCATTAGAGAGGGAACAATTAACTGTCTAATATGAGTAAGACGGGGAATAAGCTAATTTCCTGGAGATTTCTTTTCCTAATCTATCCATCTTTGCTTTCATCGCCTTATAGGTTTTGCGATTGATGCTTTTATGTAAAACCATTGTGCGAAGAGAGGCACACACTCAAACACCTTGAGCTTGTGTAAAATCGACGAAGTTCAGGTGTTGTTTTTGTTTAATATTTTATGAATTGGAAAATGAGTAATGAAGTCTGAAGGTTCGCCTTAAATGCTCGGCTCTGTTGATTTAATAGTTTTCCTTTCCTATATATGTCACACTCTTGTATCTGACGCATTTTCTCCATTCCAGATAGCGAATGCCCTGAACGAAAGAAAGCTTGTTCCCGAGGAAATAATTTTCGGGTTGTTGTCGAGAAGGCTCGAAGAAGGATATTCAAGAGGTGAAACTGGCTTCATCCTGGATGGAATTCCTCGTACAAGGATTCAAGCTGTAAGTTTAATTGCTTCCGTTTTCAGAAGATGTAAATGCTCATGATACATTATTTATTTGTCCGTGTGAATTAATTTTCTAGTAACTGATGTCGTGCCCAGGAGTTAAGCGACACAACTACAGTTTGATTCGTTGGATTTGTAATTGTCATTTGCTTATCTGTTACAGGAGATTCTTGATCAAATTGTTCGTGTTGATTTGGTTGTGAATTTCAAATGCTCAGAAGAAAACTCGGCGAAGAAAAATCTAGGAACTGGAAAATTTACTCCTCGTCAAGGTCACGTTCGAATGAACTGCTGTGGGACTCCATCTGAGCAGTTGCAGGATGAACAGTTAAGATCCCATTGTGAAAGTTTTCGTAAAGAAAATTTCATCAACCTTGGAGAACAGGTCATAAGAACCATTTCTTCCCTTCTAGAAGTTACACTTGGGTATATCAATTACATCAGGTTCTATCATGAGTTACTATGTCTTATTATTAGTCTTGTTTTTGTCTTTTCCAGAGCAAGCCGTTGGAAGATTACTATTGTAAGCAGAAGAAGCTTATTAATTTTGAAGTAGCCGGTGGACCTGCAGAATCCTGGCAGGGACTTCTGGCTGCATTACATCTTCAGCACATTCATGCTAGTAGTTGTACACAGAAGCTGACTGCCTAATAGGCCATAAATGTTCCGGCCAGCGTTCATATTCCTTAGCGGCGTTCTAGTACTTGTGAATATGAGAGCCAGAGTTCATTGGAAATTCTTAAATGATTTCCACAAGTTTTGTTTTGTTTCTTCGTTTTTGTTTTTTATTTTGGAAAACTTCGAGAGTGTTTACCTTCGGTATGTTGCCTAAAGTAAAGAAAGGCGCAGAAATACGGCCCTGTATGAGTATGACCACTATATTTTACAAGTGAGCATGTTATCTTCTGTTCTGTTTCTCTGCTCTTCTTTTCAGCTTCTGTATGAGTATGACCACTATAATCGTGTATGGCTTTTGGGTTCCAAGGTTTGAAATATTCTGTGCCGGTTTGCTATCTCGCAAGCACCCACTCAACCCTAATGGCGGAACCAACATTCCCCCCCCTCTTGACGCTGTTCATTAATTACTTTACAGATCCATCCTTGGGGGCTCTGAAGTCTGATGCCGCTACAACTTTCAGCCAAAGAGGATAAAGATGTCCCGGATATCATACTATCGAGCACACACAGGTTCTTAATTTTTCGATCCATCATTTCAGGCTTGCTTATAATTAGATTGCCAAGAGTTATAAACAATGCCATCTATTAGGTCAAAGCCTCAACTTCTGGTCGGACTTGCACTCGTTTTCTTTTTTGCTGAGTTCAGTGGCGCTTAAATTAAATCATACCAGCTCCACCCACTCATTTCCATTTGGGGACAAACCGTTTTTAAACGAAATTAGAAACAAGCGTATCGGATAAAAACGCCTCAATAACAAATTTCTGTTCT
>JANTPZ010009043.1:0-10538 GCA_025593235.1 Vachellia pachyceras
GTTCCTTAAGCTTCTAAAATTCATTCCTTAACTTTACCCTACACAAAACATCATTTTAAAGCCAATGGAACCATCAAAACACTCAAAAACTCATTCCTTCTATTTTTTTCCTTGCTTGGCCGAGAAGAAGAAAAAGGAAAAATGGGTTTTCTCAAACTTCCAACATGTATGCTTATGTATTCATGTTCTCAAAACCACTATCCATACATCAAATGACTCAAAAACAACCTTTCCCTTGTGGCCAAAATGGCGTCACCTTCATCACCAAAACCTAGGGTTTTCACAAATTTTCTACAACCACCAAAACAACTATCAACAACCAACAAGCTAGCTTTTACTACTCAAGAAAGAACTTGCAACCATTTACTACCTTTAAAACCTTCTCTTTTCCATTTTTCAAACTTGAAACCCTAACTTTTCATCTTCAAAAAGAGGGCTTTGATCAAGAAATCCATCCATTAGAAAGGTAGTGGAAGTTGCAAGGAGTAGGAAAATGTAAAAAGTTGGTTGCTTGGGACTTTACCTTGCTTGTTGTGCTTGCTCTTCTTCCTCTTGAGAGCTTGAGAATGGAGGTTTTGGGAGCTTAAGGGAAGAGCAAAATCTGATCAAGAAGAGAGGGAGAGAGGGTGTGAGTTATGAGGGAAGAGAGAGGAGAGTTTTCTAATTTAATTTGCCTCTTGAAATAATGTGTGATGGAAATTAATTCTTAGAGGCCTAGACTTGATTCACATGGTTGAGAGAGTGCCAATTGTCCTCTTCTTGTTTGCTTAGTAAAAAGTGACTTTTGCCTTCCTCTAGAAGCCTGGTTGGCTGATTGGTTCCCTGGGCTATCCGGTTACTTGATCCGATGGCACGTATTTCCGTAAAGTACCCTTTATACGGGTAACTATCTTTTTATTTTCCAGAGACTTTCTCTCTCATGTGGCGCCATTCCTTAGGACTCCTTACCTAGGTGGTGTCATGTCCTAGCCCAAAGCATCTTCGATTTTCCTCATAACTCATCAGGATTCCTCGATTTGAGTGCAACACCGTAAAATAGGCTTCCGGCGGCCAATTGGACTTAAGGGCATGGAAAAATTCTATATTTTTCCTTGATACTCCAGCCCTTTTCCATTCCTCAAAATTCTTTCTGGATTTTCCATAATTAATTTTTTTAAGAAAATACTTTTTCGGGGCTTTCGAACACTGTTGTTTTCCATACTTTGAAATTGCCCGCACCGGATACCGGGTAATTTGAGAACTTTTCTCAGTTTGGGTCTCTGGCATTTGAGAACTCCTGCTATCTCAAATAATTAGTTCTCAGTCGTCCTTAACTCCAAAATCTTTTATTTACGAAAATGCCATTGCCTTCTCTTACTTTCCACTTATTTTCGAAAATGCCACTACTTTTTTTACTTTTTCTTAATTCCACTTTACTCTTGGTTGACTTTGACATTTTTTGTTAATTTTGACTTTTGGTTGACTTCAACTTTTTAGTCAACTTTAACTTTTGACCAAATTACCAAAATGTCCTTATTATTTGATGACATTTTGCATCCTAGGTCTTTTTATTCAAAATGACCATTTTACCCTTATTATTTAGGCCAAATGACCATTTTGCCCTTTAGCATTTCTATTTAAAATTCTTAAGACTAAGAACTTAGTCTATTATGATCTTTATTTCCTCTAGGCATTTTCCTTTATATTTTCCCTTATCTATGAGCATTAAATCATCACATAATTTACCGGCTTATCCTCTATTTCCACTTGCAGGAATATACAGATATTACAAATAATGTCCCATCAATATAATTGTCTAAATTTGAGAAAGTAATCTAAATGATTCAACCATGATAAATATCGTAACTACAAGTCTCATTTTTTGCAGAGAATAATCACGTCATATTTAAAACTGCATAACAAAACATTTGGAATTGTATAATTAGTTATTTCTCAGAAAATCTCAATTACGATCAAAACCATTCGTTTTACCAAAATCAATTGAGTAATACTACTCAAAGCTCAATTTTTGTAGAACTTCAACAGAACGGAATATCAGGCGTGGACACACAGTCTACGAGGGCAAACAACCAGGTGCAGCTCAAGGCCACGAAAACAGGAGTGAACACGCAGTTCACAAGGGTAAGTAACTAACAGGCGTGGCTCGAAGCCATGAATAACAGGCAAGGGTAATCCCATGAATAAAAGGCGTGATTCAAATGCACACGAATATCAAGCAAGCTCGAGATTAACCATGGTTCATCAAGGACTAACAGTACTGCTGTTAGTAACCAGCGTTCTGTATTCAATCCTTTCAAAACATTTTCAGGCACGCAGGGGATCAATATCCAAACCATTTTCAATAATAACATTATTTGGAATCCTTTATAACAGGGATCCCAACATGAAAATTTTAAAACAATATCTCAAACTATTCTCAAACATGCATAGAGTACATGTCAAAACCATTCTCAAGTATGCATAAAGCATGAAAATTTTATTTCTTGTTGCCATCTCTATGCATCAATTAAAATTCCAAAAGTCTTTCTTTCGGCTTTCACATTTAAATATTCAATTCAAATAAAATTGGAAAGGAATGATTAACATTAAATAAATTCCTTAAACATTTCTCTTCATACCATAAAGGAGAGGATCAAATAATTCCAATAATCCTTTATCAATGAAACTATGCTCAAAATGTGGCAACAAATAATAAAATATGAAAGGTAGTAAAAAACAATTTATAAAAATTATAATGGGATGTTATTCACTCACATATCATGCTCTCATCATATAACTCATTTCTTTCCTTAAGCTTCCAGCTCACCTTCTTCTTCTTTTCCTAACCACAATATATACAATATTAAATCAACACTAATAATACTTCTAAATTTATAACCAGTTTTGAAAAATCATAACTCATTCCATAAAACTCCGAATGCAGTGATTCAAGTGCCCATTTAAAGCTCTTTACATTCTCTTCCAAAGAAAATTACCATTTAGAACTTATTATCAGCCCATATCCCAAAATTTATGCTCCAATGTTCTGATTATTTGCAAACTTTTCCAAAATTTCCAGATTTCAAGCCCAAATTTTGACAATCCATAATTTCAAGCCCAAAATTTAATAAGTTATTTATCCAAAAATTGCATTCTAGGACTCTATTTAAATCTTATCATGAGTACTATTTACTTACCAAATTTCATGGTCAACAAAGACCATTTTACCAGTTTAAAACTTACTCAAAGTCAGCCGCTTCATCAGACGAGTTCTGTTTTTTCCAGTTTTCTGAACCAATTTGAAAAATTTATAACTTACACTCTACGTGTCCAAATAATGTGTTCTAGGACTTATTTTAAAGCTTGATATGTGTACTGAATGCTCACCAAATTTCATGGGCAAAGGAGGTCGTTTTCCCAGTTTAAAAACCAAGTCAAAAACAGCTGTCCAGAATACTCTAGTACAACTAAAACACCCAGAAAAATTTCAGCTTGAAAATACTATCTCAACTTCAATTTTTACTCACCAAATCCACATAGAATTTCGAAAATGTCAAATCCTTTTCAAACCTCCAATTCCAATCTGGAAATTTTAGATTTCTAAAGTTGTTACTGCTTTAAAATTCAGTTCCAAAGATTCTCACACATGCACAATGCCATATACACAAAGAAACAAATTATGGCTTTTCCTTCTCTACCTATTTGAAACCAAATCCTTCTTCCTTAACTTGAATCAATTTTAATCCTTAGAGAATGAAGGTGGACAGCAGCACATTAGGCCATTAAATATTCCAACTCACGCATATACCTTGGTGTATGACTTACGAATCTAAAATACAAGCCTTTTTCTTTAAATATGAATTTCCAGATTTCACAACCATTTCTTTTATAAACTGAAATCTACAAATTACTTGTCCAAAATCTTAGAAACCAGTAGCAAACATCCTTTATATTGGTATATATACAACTTAAGCCATTGTTTCGGTACCAGCCATCTTAAAACACACAATTCCTCCTTTTCTCACTAAATAATGCTCCAAACACCAACTTTAGAATCACAAAGCTCACATAATAATTTAAAAACAGTATGTGGGATAAAAAAAAAAAAGTGACGCCAGTTAATGCTGATGGACGGAAGTGGGAATTTTACCTATCAAGAGTTTATAGGTACTTTTGTACTTATGTATAGTTTTTGGTATTAGGTGCACATTTGAGGAAAAATATATAGACAATTTTAAAGCAATGAAAGTAAAAAAAAAAGAAATAAAGAATCAAACAAAAGAAAACCAGAAAGATGCAAATTAAGAATGTAAGTTTTAATTAACTAATTAAATCTTCTCCTTTTTAAATTGAGAGAAATACATGATAACCGACTATTTTACAATTGAATATACGTTGAATTTAGATATATTGAATTAGGTTTACGTTTTAGGGGTGGGGTTTTGTTCGTAAATTTCTCTGGAGAGGACTGTGGCATTCAGTTGCAATTTTCGCCCAAGATGAAATAGAAAAGCACAGGGACTGACGTAACGGTGACGTATAATTATGTTAATTTATTAATACTATATCTTAATTTAAACACAGTGATACGGGGCAATTTAGACATATAATCACTACTTAGAGGCATTACTTAGAGGCATTTGGGCTATTTTGAAAGGGAGTTTAATTTCTTAATCTTTTTAATTTCTCGGTATCATGTTTTGGGAATTATAGAACGTTATTTGTCATGTTTCTAAATTCCCCAATTGGGAACTAATTTCTATCATTTTGTTTTGACTCTTTCATGAATCTTGCACCAATATATTTTGATTTTTTATTATTACATCTATTTCCATTGTTTTTCATACGGATTTTAGGTTGGTTGTCATCTAATGAGATCTATGGGTAATCTTGATGGATTGGGACGTGAAGAGAGAACCTAGATCTGGAGAAATAAGCACAAATTATTTAGACTAGGGATGGTTTTAGATATTTGTGGTGACTTAGGGTTATAGATACATGGTTTAATTAGTTGTTTGGGTGTTGTGGGAACGAATTCAGCACTAATTAAAAAGCGACTTAGTTTGGAAGAGAATTAGCTATGACACTTTAGGAATAGTTATCAGTATAATACAATAAATAGTTAATTCAAGTAATAAAAATAATTCCAGATCAGAGGAAAGCCCCCACCGTGCCCCCATGCATGGAAGCTCCAATATCAGAATGAGGAAGATGAACATGAAATGAAAGGCATGGCATAGAAAGGGGAATATTAATAAGTTTCACATGACAGAAATATTCTAGATTTGTATTGAATTATATGGATCAATGTTTTAAATAAATGAAATTTGAGGGACAAAATTTTATTAACAAAAAAAATAATGTTGAAAAAATTGAATTAGTTGGTTACAATAATGTAAACGAGTAACAAACAATGAAATTGCTGACAAAAAAGGCAACATAAACTAATATTTCTATTAATATTTTTTGAATGGGAATCTGTGTGACTAATAAATAGAGAATATCGTGAGGGGCAGATTTAAAGCCTCTAGGGCTTTATATATATAGAATCATGTATAGAATTAGGATCGCTAGAATTGTCCCAATTGGAATGTTCAAAATAGGATCATATAGAGAGGCTCCAAGTTAAACATATGACCCCTTTGGCTACTTATTCTTTGTCACTCCCATCCAAAAAATTAATTATCGAAGGGTTTCAATGATAAGTGAGAGTACAAACTTATTAGCCTATTACCATTTCTTTCACCTATTGTCATTATAATTTTTGGTTGTTGTTTTACTTTAACAAGTCTTTAGAAACTATACTCCAAAAGTTAATCCAAACTTAAATCCATTTTCTGAGAGCCAAAAAGCTGTATTAAAAAAAATAAGAGTACACATGCGAAAAGGGATTGTTTGTGAAAACCAGGGTAAAGGAAATGGGAGGATAAAATAATATATAGCGGGGCAAAACAACAGGAATAAGTTTTGTTCATGTCTAATAAGCCTAACCCTAAACTGGGGAGAGCCTTCTGTTAAGAACTATTACATTTTGTTCTTAATATAAAAAGAAGTTAACTCTTTTGTGATAAAAAAGTTAAATAAATCATTTAATTATAACACAACTGAAATAGATATATCAGTTAATTTACTTCCTTAACCTTGTGCTTACATCACCCAGCGTTCATGTAGATGGAATTAATCCAGTGCTCACATCACCCAGCGTTCATCTAGATGGAAGACCACTATAATATACACTTTTTTAATCGCACAAAAATCATGGGGCTATACCAAGTCCCAAGCTCTCAGCCAAAAAAAAAAAAAATTGAATCCAACTCAAAAAAAAAAATTTTGGACAGTATCTTTAAACTACATCTGACATTATTCAAACTAGATATGGTCCAATCTTTCCTCCTGCAGCTTTACGAATATATAGTGCAATTTAGAACAAGCATAATATGGTGCCATGTGGGTTTCCCAGAAAAGTCCAAACTGTTTTTAGGAGAAAGTGTAATAATTTTTCTCTGAGATGATCATGTTTGGACTTTTCTGGGCAATCCCACATGGCTCTGATCTCCCTCAATCTTAAATTTTTTTAGCCTTAATTCAAAACTTACGTGTGAAATATAATATTTTAAAATTAAAAAATAAAACATGTGAAAAGACTAGAACACCCATCTTCGCTTCAACCCTCAATACTTTCAAATCCTTCCATTAGTTTAGAGAAAAAGGATCTAGCCATCTCTACTTCTCTGAATAAGAAAACAAATGCACGCCAATTGCTTTTTCGTCTCTTAGTGAAAGCTAAGGCAGCGTAATAGTTGCATAGTATTGAATCGGTAAATCTGGCGATTTGCTTTCCTTTCACATGTTTTATTTTCAATTTTAAAGCTTAAAATATAATATTTCACGTGTATGTTAAGAATTATGGCTAAAAAAATGTTTAAGATTGAAGGAGAGCCATACGGGGTTGCCCAGAAAAGTCCAGAACATAACCAGCTCAGAGAAAAATTATTACACTTTCTCCTAAAAAAAAAGTTTGGACTTTTCTGGGCAACTCCACATGGCTCTCCCTCAATTCTAAACTTTTTTTTAGCCTTAATTCCAAACTTATATGACACTGAATCATTGTGCTCCAATGTTCAAAGTTATTCCAAAGTGGTTCTAAGAGCTTGCTTGGTGGGCAGATAGGAAACATTTTTGTGGTAGTTTATTTCAACGAAACATTTTCTGTTTAATTAATTTGACTAAGTTTTTTGGGCCCACTACATTTCGTTATTTATAGCTATGGGAAAAAATGACGCAATATATGGGGTTGCGCTATTGTCATTTTCTACATGAAATTACACAATGATATTTAGTCCTTCTTTGGGTAAAATGATGTTTAATCTTTTGCAAAGATTATATAACTTTTTTGCTTTAAACTGAAAAACTAGGTCCAAAATATTCGAACCAGAAAGGTCCAGACATAACACCATTTTTATAAACAACAACTGACCGAATTAAATTAATCGAGGCTCGTAGTTTAAAATAGTAAGAAGGAATGAGTATTGAGAAATATATATAACTTGTTTCCAAATATAACGAAGATGATGTGAGAGAGGGAGAGAATGAGTGGGAAAACCCATGAGAGACAATGAGTGAGAAAAAATATGAGACATACAGACAATTAATTGAAGGTAAAAATGAAAAAATGCATTCAATTTTAGACAGAACAATATTGTTACTTATATATAATCAAACCATAAGAGATAATGTTGTTTATAAATAAGGATGGAAGGGAGTAATTGTCAATAATGTGCCTGTTTGGGGGAGTGTTTGGCTTCCCTAAATGCATGTTCAGTAGTGTTTTTCATACATTGAGATAATCTCCTTTACATATTTACCTCGTAGAAGTACTTCTCTACCACTTTTCCAAACTGGCTCAATTGTTAATACATTTGATGAGCCCTAAATAAGACATGCATGCAATGAATCCTTATTCTTCCAAAGGGTTGGTTCCATTTAAGTAATGGGTCTTCTTGTTTTTTTTCCTTTTTGCTAGATCTGCACGTGATACTTATTAGTATTACTTATATTTCTATAAAAAATGCTAATATTTGTTGGCACCTGTTATATTTTTATATAAATAAGGTTAATGTATAATTAAACGTCACTAAGAGCCATGCGGAAAAATATAAAAAAAGTCATTGCCATGTGGCAAATGCTAATATAATAGCACCGACCCGACAAACAGGGAAATTAACTGTGCCTATAGTAATTGACGTTAGCTTCTCATAGTGGCGATATAAATGTTATTTAGAAATTAAAAAGAACACAGACAATTAAAACAGAATAGCCGGTGCCTTTAATGATTGTGGTAACCTGAATAATTTTATGAACCTATTTGTATAAGATATACTGTTTTTATAAATTAGATATGGATAACATTTAAGAACATACAGAAAAAGAATCAAAATTATCTGGTAAAAACATTATAAATTGTAGAGTTGGAGCTTTAAGGAAAAAAATATGTTGTCAAAGTTTTAAGAAACGGCAATAACAATAGCTTCGAGATATGAGAAGGATATGTAACATTATCTTTTGATTATTTTTCCCTAACGTGTTTGTAATATCTTTGATCATTAATAAAATTTTAATCTTAAAATTCATTAAAAATCATTGATAACGACTTCCAGAACCAGAAAATTACAATTTCAAGTTTCATTTACACTCTTTTACTCCAAATTCGTGCAAAAATGATTTGACAAAATCAAATGAGAATAAATATGTAACAAAACCAATTTCTTTTGGAGCGATTTGGGTACAACGATCGAGGAAGTAATATTTTATTGCAGATCAATCACTACAAGCCAAATTTAATATCAAAAGCATCTAACATTATTAACATGGTGCATCTTATTATTAACGTTGCAGTCAAATAGCCAAACAAGTCACTTTTTTTTATCAACAAACAAGTCACTTTCAAACCTACCCAGTCTCTGATTCATGTACTGATAGTAATTAAATGTGCGCATATTTACAGCATGTCTTAAAACATTACTGTAGTAAATATAAAATAAGATTTGTATCTGATATAAATGAAGAGCCATGGCTTACACTTAAACCAGAGAGCATCGCAAGAGGAAAAAAGAAGAAGAAGACGACTTAGTGGAGTATCAGCGTTTTCTTCACTCTCAAACCAATGCCTCTTCGTCAATTCGCCTTTGTTTCAAACACTACTCTCTTCAAAAACAAAACCCTTCCATCACTTTCTACGATAAACAGCTCTTGTGCTCCTTGTGTCATTCGTTTCAATGCTTCTTCCAGTATCACTTCTGATCAAAGCTATACTTCTCGTCGATCCGTAAATTACTTCCAACCTTCGATTTGGGACCACGACTATATCCTGTCATTAACAAGTGATTTTGTAGTATGATCTTTTTATAGCATTCATATTCACCTGCCTATTCATAGTATATGTTGTTACGTTGCTTTATGGGTATTATAGAGACCGATTTTTAAAAATTTATAACTTTTTCACAATGAGCAAATGTGAAACTTTTACAGGAAAAATCACATAGAGAAGAAAGTGATAGGCTGAAAGAAGAAGTAAGAGTAATGCTCTTGAAATTGGAAAATGCCATGAATCAACTAGAATTTATCGATATCTTGCAAAGACTTGGAGTGGATCATCATTTTCGCCATGAAATAAGAAACATTATAGAACGTGTTTCCAAAAAGGACACATTAAAGAGGACCAATTTGTATGACACGGCTCTTGAATTCAGACTCTTGAGACAACACGGCTATGATGTGTCATCAAGTGTATATATATTTGTCTGATCCTCAAACAACTACGTTTTGTGAAAAATATACTTGTCTTAATACCATTTAAACATGAATGGTTGTCTCTGCAGAGGTATTTAAAGGGTTTATTGATAATAATGGGAACTTTCGTTCCGGCCTGTCGATTTACATCAAGGGGATGCTTTCATTGTACGAAGCTTCATTTCTTTCGATGGAAGATGAAATAATAATGGATGAAGCTAGAGAATTGAGCTCAACTTCTCTCAAAGAATTTGTCGATCAAAACAAGGAAGAGAATGAGACATCACTCGTAGTAAATCATGCCCTAGAGCTTCCACTGCATTGGAGGATTTCGAGATTGGAAGCTCGATGGTTCATCAATGTTTATGAAAGAAGACAGAATATGAGCCCTGCTTTACTTAAGCTTGCTAAATTGGATTTCAACATTTTACAAGCCAAATACCAAGAAGATTTGAAACAGACATCAAGGTACACATGTGTGTATATGAAAGTAGTCTTTGTTTTTCACACATCGAATCTTTCCCTATCTATTGTAAATTTATCAGTTTACTAAGAATTTTTCATGGTATCAAATGTAAAGGTGGTGGAAAAGAGTTGGGCTTGGAGAAAAGTTGAGCTTTGCAAGGGACAGAATTGTGGAGAACTTCGTTTGGACAGTGGCATTTGCTGAGGAACCACACTTTGGATATTATAGAGAAGTGGGAACAAAGGTTATTGCGCTGATAACGACAATTGACGATATTTATGATGTCTATGGCCAGTTGGAAGAG
>JANTPZ010009045.1:0-39078 GCA_025593235.1 Vachellia pachyceras
TTTTATCAAATGAAGGGTACAAAAGGTGTAAATATTGGAAAGAAAACAATAATGTTGTGAGTTACCTGCTTCTCCTTGACTCGTAGAGCCATTGTTTTAATTCCTTCCAAGCAAAGCCAGGAGGCAAATGGAGATAAGGCAACACCCGTTGTATTTTTATAAGACTCCAGGCGTTTTGCCAACCTATTCGCATTAATAAAGGACCAAAAAATAAAACAAATGGCAGACGAAAAATGAAATAAGTTACAATAAAACTTAAGTCACAACAGAAAAAAAAACTTAACACAAAGAATAAGAGCCCCTACCCTTCATCTCTCGTAGCGAGGCTACCAGCCAGGACACTACTATTTCCAGCAACAAATTTGGTATTTGAATGCATCACAATATCTGAAAAAAATAAAATACTCAATGTCACTTAATAGAAATTTCTTTCTGCTTTTTTTCCTTTAAAATTCCTTCAATTCTCACACAAAGTGAAAAGAGCATATTAATGAGATCATTAACAAGCATGCATGCATCTTATTAAGTTATTAATATAATTATATTTCATTATCTTTGATTGAATACCTGCTCCAAGGTCTAATGGCTGACTTAACACGGGAGACATTGAACTGTTGTCCACCAATACAATAGCCCCATGTGCATGAGCAATCTCTGATATTCTCTGGAAATCATAAATCAAGAAAAAATTGAATAAATTAATTATCTATCATCTAAAATAATTACATACCGCAAGTACATATATCATACGTATTATTACTTTGAGGTTGTGTCCATGTAAGAATTATATAGGCATCCCTTTACTTCTTACGTAAGCAAAAAAAAAATTGTGCGCTTTGAATAAGTTAATAACTAGTGATGACAATTGACAATAATAAAACACTCCCTTTTGCAAAATCTAAGAAAGTAGCTTACTTGGATATCAGATATTTTTAACTGAGGATTGCTAGGACTCTCCAGCCAGATCAACTTTGTCTTAGTTCCCATTGCAGCTTTCACATTTTCTGGATCAGTTGTATCTACTTTTCTGTTTGCATGGAAGCATACAATTACATTATCTTTTAGGAATCGATACAAACATAATTTGTTTTCATAATCGATTAATCGATAAGAAAAAAAACTTATATCCACACAACAAAAACATCAAACTTACTTCACTTTAACTCCTGCCTTTCTTGCAATTAGCTCATTCAAGAATTTATATGAACCACCATAGATATCCTCTAAAGCAATTATTTCATCACCTGCATTAACATTATAAAAGTAAATGACAATAAAAATCAATGATTTTGGTGTATACAATATGCGGTGAATATCATGAGAAAATATATTTACAAGTAGTCCCTATTTTATTTCTACTACGAAGATAACAATATGTAAACTAAGCAAACGAAGGTGAGAAAATGCACCTGGATTAACAAGTTCACAGACAGCAGTCAAAGCAGTCATTCCACTAGCGAAGCAAAAGGCTCTATCTGCGTTGTCAAGCTTTGCTAGTAACCTGCAAAATACAAATTAAGTTAGAGACGATCGACGCTAGAAACAACAACATATAGACAGGATCAAGAATAGTGGTGTTCACTTTTCCAAAGTATCTCTCGTAGGATTCGTAAGCCTAGAATAGGCATATTCATCAAATTCTGTAGCAGAAGTCTGCATGAAAAGGCATAAAATAGGATAAGCTGAATATGACAAGAATTAAATACACAAGTACTCAAGATCTCCACATGTAAGGATCAATTTTTACCATTTTGAAAGTCGCAGTTTGGTAAATTGGGGTAGAGGTTGCTTTATAAGGATCAAAGTCATTATGGTAATTCACCAACATCGTAGACATGCTAGGTTCCGGTGTCTGGTTTTCTGCAAAAAGAAGCAAAATCTATAAACATATAAAGCAAAAACCGTATACAAACACTACAATATATAATGGAACACATCACAAACCACTGGTCAAAAGCGCGTTAGGGCGCGCTGCAATGCTGTCCACCAAAGCAGGTTTTCTCTCAATCAGCTTGTCCGCTTGGATTGAGCAATTTACTCTGAGCCCCTTTGCATGGATGGGTTGGTTTGACTTGAAATTGATAAATCCCAAGCTCTCCCCCCAATTTCCATTAGTTGTACTCTAAAACACAACAAAAAGAGACGTAAATATATATACATACACATATATGTCATAGTTATGAACGCTTCAAAATTTACGTTTATCGCCCATTAATCATATATATGATCGTTAATACCTTAATAGCGGCCGGAGAAACGGAAGGGCTGATGAGAAAAGTTGAGGTCAATGCCATGACTGAAGATGAAGAAAGAGTTATTAGGTTTTGCTTATACTCTGCGAGGCTGTGAAGTCTCAATTTGATTCAGAATGAGAGCCATACATGCACATATATATACACGCACGCACTCTCACGCGCAGTTGGCATTATTGATTAAAACAAAATGATCAAAGGTACAGAGAATGATCACATTTCTCTTCCAATGGGCGGCTTCAAGCTTGACGGCCGGCACCGTAATCACTGCTTTGGAATTGTTTTTTACTGACGGTGAATGGCGTACGTTCTCATCTTCCTCTCTTGCTGACATGACGTCTTTTCGTAATAAAAATATGAAATATCATTCATTTACCTGTAAAAGACTTCTAATAATGTTTGACGAATTAGATATGTACATGTCCAAGTCAATATCTTGACGCTGTCGAAGTCTAAAGTCTAAAATAGTGTTTTAAAGGATGGCGTTAGTATACTTTATTTGGAAAATATAATATAAAAAGGACTATCAATTGAAGAAGTGGGCGGCGCGGTCAAAGTCTAAAATTGCGTTTTATAGAGTGACTTCCATTTACATTTTGGAAAATATAGTATAAAAAGCCTATCATTTGAAGATGTTGGCAGTGATGTGATGTTTCTTTCATTCTATTTTCTTTTCTGCATTCCATTAAAAAATGGAAGTAACTTCAGAATTTTGACTTTTGTTTTAGAAAAGTTTTGTCAATTTAATTGAATGTAAATCTAAAAATCATTAGCAAAAGTGAAGTGGTGTTTCTTCTTGTTTTTTTGCATTCCCTTCAAAAACAGAAATAACTTCATAATTTCGATTTTTGTTTTAGAATATTTTCATTAGGAAAAGGGTTATCATTCTATGCAATTTAATTGAATATAAATCTAAAAAGCATCAGCAAAAGTTAGAGTAAGTTATATTTAATTTCATGTGAACACAACAGTTTAGTGTTGACAAAGGGTAGAATATGTAAAAGGATAGTTATGGAATTATGAAAGTTATTTCAATAAAACAAAATTACACTTTGCTACAATTTATATTATTTAATAGCTTTTTTATTCTACATATATTCTAAATACCAAATATTTGAACCTGAGTCATAGACTTTAGTGGAAAGAGTTATAGCTGTTTTAATAACAGATATCTAGTTGTGCACAAAAATGCTCCGATATGACTCAATATCATTAGATATTCAATAATTATATAAAAAATATCATACATATGAAAATAGAGAGAATGTATATTGAAGGGGGTGAACTACCCGACGCTTTGTACTCTATGCTTTCCATGTTTATCTTGCTAGAAAAACAATATTAAGAAATAAAAGAACTGAGTTTAAAAATAATTCACTGCAGACACCAATGGAAGTAGTGATGTGGGTGTGGGTCACAAGGGCCGCATGACTGAAAATTTTGACTTGTAGAGGAGGGGCAAGTGGGTGTAAAAGAAAATTGAGTTAATATATGCTTGTCCCACAACTTTCCATGGAGTTTAATTTTATTCCTTGAATTTTTAAATTTGTGCTTTTGATCTCTATAATTTCACAAGGACTTGAATGTTTACAACTAGTACAGGGATCAAAACCAACATGCATTAAAAGTATATGAATTAATGAAACCAAAATTAGTCAAAAGTAGATAGACCAAAAGATTTTGGCTTTGGTCTCTATAGTTTTAACAACAGTTAGTTTTGGTCTATATATTTGGTTGATATGATTAATATCATTAAACATCTAAGTCCATATGAAATTATATAGACAAAAACCATAGGTTTGGAACTTAAGAGGTTAAAATCAAAATTTATTCGAACTAAAAGGACCAAAATTATATTAACTAAATAAAATTTGTATCAACATATGTTTATTTAACTAGCGTGTTCTCCCCGCGCGATGCGCGGCAGAATATGATTTATGGTAACACTTCGTTCAGTAAACATTCTACAAAATTGTTAACAATATAAAACATGCGTGTGCATTATCATTCGAGATACAGAGACAACTTCCAGTAGGTATGTGAAAATGATTAAAGTGATCGTAGGACAACATTTCAACTAAATGCATGTGTATTGTTTGCTTATATAGCGAATGATGGTTGAACATTCATGAAAATCTCTTTATACACAACATTACATATTGTTTTCCTGCCATCTGACACATTGTCTGGGACATAAATTCTGAGGCCCTCCATGCTCTTAGCCCTTTACAACGCAACATATAGTTGCCCATGACTAAAGCAAGGTCTTGACAGGTACAAGCCTACATGCAGCAGAGATTGCCCTTGACTTTTGTTGATAGTCATAGCAAATGACAAAGTAACTGGAAATTGTCTTCTACGCATGCGGAAAGGCCATCTTGTCTCTGAAGGATTCAAGTCCATCCTATGAATCAAAACCTTTTGATTTGGGTTTGACACATTTAATGTGATGCCTTCAATGACGGATTTACCAAGTTTTGTCACATGTAGATGTGTACCATTACATAAACCAGCAACTTGATCTATGTTTCATAACAACATTATAAGTGAACCAACTTTCAAAGATAGCTTATGGGAAGGTAACCCAGAGCTTGTTATTGTATTTCAGAACTCAGTTGTGTAAAGGTTGTCAAAGTTATCTATATCCTCTGTTGACTTGCACACGGAGTCACAACTTAAATAATCATATGCTTCCCCATGCAACAATGATAAAATATAAGAGTTGATTTCCTTAACAACCTCAATTGTTGGTGCAAGTATTGCTCTATCGTTGAAGAAGTCATTGCACCCTAAATTGTCCACAAGATTGGTATAAATTGAAGCAACCATTGTTTCCATAGGGTTAGTTGAAGGTGGTATAGACAAAGATGGTGGTATTTCAATCTCTGCTAATCCATCTATAGAATGCCCCAATTTTCCATCTCCCGCATCTAATAGCCAATTACAGAACCATTGAAGTGCTACCTGATCCTGCCCTTCAGAAGACGAACGCAATCGCATATTTTTGGTAAGATGGAAAATTTTGCAATGATCCCACAAGTATGAAGAAGTAATGCATGCATTGTTGATGGTTGCCCTCGTTCCTTTTGGGTAAGAGGTTAAAAATGTTTTCCCTGTTCCACCATAACCATACACGAAGAAGAAACCACCATGCAAGTTGTCTAACAAATCTATGATAGTATCCATTATGTGTTTTTGTTCAGAATTAAGGGCGCTGACGAATTTGTTAGATTCAACATGAAGGGATTCCCTATTATAAGTAACTTATGTAGGATTAGATTGTTGGATACATCAAGGATTGATGAGTCAATCGAGAAAGGTAAGGGAAATCTCGCAAGGATTTTCTATTCTTCTGCAGAGTATATCAATGTTTCTCAAAGTAAGTTGCTCCTTATCTTTTGGAGAGATGTTAACATCTAGGAAAAAAAAAGAAAATTTGTTGTTAGCGTGGAAAATATAATGCAATTGAATAATGCAACAGTGAAAATAAAATATGTTGGTTAACATACTTGAATTGGCAGGATCTTGTCGATGAATGTATAGTAGATCTTTTGATAGATACTGTAGACATTCACTCCACACATTATCAGGACGTTGCAAGAAACAACATAAGAGCATGCTAACAAATAGGTTTCGCAGTGAATTTCCAGATGCCCATAAAGATTATTCCTTAATGGAGGCAATGTATTCATTATCATCATCCAATAAACCACGTACGAAACATGCAGCTCTAAATGTGTCATGTAGAATACCATCAACCGTCTTGATTTCATCAAAGGAATGGGGACCTGTTACTTTTATCAGAAGGATTCGAAGGTAGTATAACTCCCCAGATGTTGGTGATGCATGGCCAATCCTCCCAACTGCAAAACCCTTTTGTCTTCGTTTCAATAATCTATTAGACTTTTGGTAAACATAATGTTTGGAAATTCTTGATACATCAATGTTCGGGCAAATGGATCTTCGTTATTGATTTTCAGCCTTGCAAGGAACTGTGATTCACAGACTCTTGGCTTATACAACAACTCAGCTACATCAACATTGTTAGCATAGATGACATATTGTTAATTAGGAAGATGGAAACTTAATCTTTCAACACCAGGGTACCTATGATGAATATCAAATCCATAGATGCGCTATACAGCTTCGCATGCTGAAATGTACCTACAATTGTAAAACTGTTGTATTTCATCTACAACAACATGTGAGTCTTTAGAACTTGGATTATCGAATATCCTAGCAACAACACGATCATTTCCTTTGCTGATGTACTTGAATAAATACTTAATTGCAGTAGATTGATTGCACTTTTCAACATTGATATGTGCTTCAAATTTCTGTAGCAAAACCATATTGTATGGGACAACATACCGATTATCTAATGGAGTTCCCTTGACAACAATGCATTGTCCATCATCCCTTCGACGGTATGTAGTATCCTTCATCATCCATTGTGGTGTGATCATTGAATCGCTTTGGGGAGTACTTGCTACATTTTTTTTATCCTTCATGTATGGTGATTTAGGATTGATGTGACCACAAGGACCATGAGTCATATATTTCTTAACCAACTCATATAACCTAGGATACATGACATGATCAGGAATTTCTGTAGATATTAAATCATCGATATGCTCGGTAGTTGTAATTTTATCACATGGTTGAAGGAACAAAAGAATATGAGCATGGGGAAGGCCTCTCTTTTGAAATTCTATTGTATAAACCTCTATGGAAATTTGAAAACAACTATTTGTAATAATAGAAGAAGTTGCATATAATTCACATCTAAACTACACTAACTATCAATATAAATACATAAATGCATATATAAATGTAAAGTGCAGAAAATGCTAACCTGCTCTGACATTTCCAAAAATCTTGTCATCTCTGATCAGTTTCATTAAAGTATGGAGCTTAACCTTGAAGATCCTGGTCACAATTTCTGGCTTACATGATGGGTGTATTTTAAAAAGTTCACAATATCTTGTCACTTCTGGCTAAGCAGGGTTGCAAGTAAATGTCAAGAAAATGTTTGGATATCTAGCCCATCTGCATAGTGCCATTGCATCTTCATAATTTTGAATCATATAGCGAGCACCACCGGTAAAAGATGATGGCAAAATTATCCTTTTCCCAGTCGAGGCAGCATCGATTTCACCTCTAAGGAAAGCATCAAACAGACCTTGATATAGCTCAACCCGTAATTCCTTTTGATGTGTCTTGACCCATTGCAATCTCTGAGATTCAATCATTCTATATGCATCAACAATAAATTGTTGAAGCAAGCGGGATGAATGTAGAAATGAAGATACTTCAAAATTTCTATTTGTTAATCGATATGCAAAGAATTCACGCATGCTAACTCTTTTTTCTTTTTTGTGTATGCAAGTGTCTCAGCTTTATGTTCAACATCATCTATATAAACATCCTCTCCAAATGGGAATAAAATTGGGTACTGAAGTGGCAAGTATGAAGCATGTAGCTCATTTATGCGTTGTGGATGGCCTTACTGCTTCTCTATGATTATGTCTCTAACATTGAATGTCATGTCAATGTCACCAACAATTAAGGCAGCAACTTCAGAGCATGTGGGGAGATTATAATTTTGACCCTCATGTTGCCTACTACAAAGACGGCAAACCTGGAGTTGAGTTAGCACAATGTTTGCCAACATGGCTGATGCATTACCATACTATTTGACAAAAGGATTATGCTCATCTAAAGTTTTCTTTATCTGGTCAACAATGAATGGATCTAATTGCGAATTCTTTTGATGCTTGCTGGTTGAATGGAAATAAATAATACATTAGAATGGTTGAGCAATGCATCAATGTGTAGTAAATTAAAATATTAAGATGATCTCAGATGATGAAATAAAGGTTTATGATATACCTTATAGCAGAAATCCTATTTGACACTTCATTCTCAGTATCAAAGATGTAAAGTTGGGAGAAAACGGGTTTGCTACCCTCGACAGGTAGTAAACTGCCGATATTATGGTAATTCATGCCATATAAGATGAATGAGTATGGTCCTCCGCCATTATTATTTGAATGATTTATCTTCCCGCCCATAGAGGTGAATGAATTCATGTTATTATATTGTCTGATATTCGCATGGAAATTCTTAGAAGAGGTCGTGCTCTTATCAAAGAACAAACTGTGTAATATCAGTGTAGATGGTAGAAGCTGTGGCAATATAACTTTTCCTTGCTGACAACACATAGAAAATGATTTAGGATTGCGTTGCCTATTGTCTTTCTTTAGCCTTTCACCATACCAAAACATTGCTAATGTTGGCAAATATGTACTGGATCACCTTCATCTAGGTATCCTAAAATATAAGAGTATTATCATATTGTGAATAATTGGATTGAGGAATAAAAGCGATAACATATTTCAGTGTTGTAGCTGTAATAAATACCTATACTATGGTCATCCATATATGTTGTCGTTTTTTAAGGGAGCATCATCTTAGTTGGTGCGTATGAAAGTGAGTCTGTTCATATATATGATGGTCATATCGTAAAGTATCAAGGATGATTGATGAGATGAATCAATTGAAATGATGACATATAAATAATGAAGATTCAACACAATCAATAAAAGTACCTCCAATATGTTTAGAACAGGGGGCATCGACATCACTTTCATCACCTTTGTCACAGTTGAAACTGAATTCCTTATCATTGTAATCTATTGAGTATCTAAATGAAATGTAAATATTGAAATTTATTTAGTATCATGTTTAAATTGCATCAACATTCCATTCATATTAGGTATAGTACAAGACAAAGAATGAAGGCTACATAACAAATAATCATATATTTATATATACATGCGAAAGTTCATCAGGCCTGTACCTGCATTGCCTCGACTCAGACTTAGTTCTAATAAGTTTTATTTATAATAATATATTTACATTATAAATTATAAATTATTTTTATAATAAATTTTTTTTATAACTACATGCTTTTAAATAATATTTGTATACATAAAAATATATTTTTAAAATATTAAATTAATTATTAAAATAAGTTTTAAATAATATATTTTTAATTACAATTATATAATTTTTTTAACCAATTTTTTAATCGCTAGTGGGTGACGAATATAGTTACTTGAAATTGCTATGATACCCTTCAAGTTCATATACTATTCAATAAAAGCTCAAGCTCGAGCTTTGCGAGCTAATGATCTACCAACTGCTACTATTCTTGTTTTTATTGCTTTGCCTATCTCTAACAACTCTCATTTCTCATTTCTACTTTCAAAAATGACAAAACTCGTAAATTGAATTTATCATATTTGGTTTCATCTCATCATTAAATGAATTTTTACCTATTTTAATCCTAATTAATTACACACTCTCCTAATCCTTTTATTGTCTCTTTCATCTATCTTTTCATTATTAATTCTCTATTACTTTCCCCTTTATTAAGTGTATAGTTATTGCTATACTGAAAACTAAATATCATTATGCTTGGTGATGACCACATAAGTGAGGTATGTAAATCATATTTCATACAATTTAAGCACCGAACCTTACATGCTATGCAATGGTCACAATGTTATTATGGAACTACTAAGTTTGAAGGATAAACAATGGTATGGTCTGAGAGGTATATAAAGTACCATGAACAATATGTGAAGTACATCGATGTGCAATAGGTGTAGGAGGAATTGGTGAGCGACCTTCAGCAAAAGTACTGATTAGTTTTGGAATAGGGTCAATACATACTGGTGTTGATATTCTTCTTCCGCAAGCTGATCGGATAACTATAAGGTCGTAAGTAATCTCATAATTTGTGAATATAAAGGTATGCAAGTGAAATTATTAACATGGAATGGGATATGAACCTCTAGCATCCACTCTGGTGTCTTGTAAATCTGAAGTGACATTTGTAAAGAGACCTTTATATCTAGCACTTTTTCTCTTGTATACATGATGATCTCAAGAATGTTCTACGTAGTTCTGACTTCCTATGAGTACATTATGTAATGTATGAATGAATAAGTATGATGGGCGTAAAAAATGAGGTATATTTGAAACTATACATGATTATATAAATATTTGAAAAGATTACCTCAAGTAATGTTAGGTGCAACGAAAGTACGACTTCCTTGCTACAAACATGAACGAAATCTCATGCTGAGTGCAATTAGTTTAATATTTACGAAATTTCTTTATGTCCCCTTTGACTTCTGCAGGGAACCTCACATTTCAATTTTTGGTGTTATGAAATTGTGTCTCTCAAAACTAACAATTCATTAAGTTCATTAAATTAATTAACGATGAAACACTGCAGCCACGTGTTCAGATTAAATGAAGATGATGTTTAGTGGTTCTATCTATAAAAAGTAATGTAGCTCTAAATAGTAAATGGAAGTCTCAACATATTTATAAAAAAACATGAAGATGAAGAACTACATAAAGCTTCAGCATAAACAACTAAATGTTTGAGAAAATAATTAACCAACAAATTACAATCAATACAAGAGATACACATGGAAAACAAATATCTAATTTGCAACCTCAATTAAATAACTCAAGAGAAAAAAAATGTTGAAATGCAATAATAATTATATATAAACAAATATGTGGCTTTGGTATAAAGTAGTTATGTTGTCAAAAAGTGTTATCATTCTTGGCTATAATAATATGTAGAGAATACTACTATTACTCATGGAAAGAAAGAAAAATGCACATGAAATGTGTTCAGAAATGGTCACAAGATATTAGTCTTCTCATATATCTATATGAACAAAACATTACAGGGACAAATGGATTGAATCAAGTGAGCACTGTAATACTGTGTGTAATAATCAAGTGGGATGTACCTTTTAATGCTATGCCAACACAAAATAATTTACTTCTGGAATTCCATCTGTGGATGGTACATGAAATGGTCCCTCTGTTTGTAATTATTTTTTTGAAAAATACCAGAGCACTTAGATGAGCAGGAAAATGCGATATTGCATAGAATACTATGATAAATTTATAATACAACAGATCAAATGAAAAGTCTTGAGTTTAACCACCATCTTAAGAATGAAAAACACATTAAATATCATATAACGTGAAAAGTGCAAAGTTTACCAGTCACAAAAAAAAACAGATCCACTCACAATATTTCACCTTATGCTTTACAACTGCAAGTATGTAATACATAGTATAAGTAATCAATTTGTGTTTCATTGCAAACAGATCTTAATCTGAATGTTAAAAAAATATTGCATACATGTACTCACGTAGATGGTTAAAAAAAGGCAGAAGAAATTAATTGGATAGGGTTAATTTTTAGTGGTGTGATGATATGGTCAGAAGATAGCTAGGACAAAAGAATGTATCTGGAATATAACTGGTAGTAAAAAATGATGTATATTTGAAATTATGCATGAATATATAAATATTTGCAAAGATGATAATGAGAAAAAAAACTGATATTTAAGTGATGGTTGGATAACCTGGTAAGATAGTTTGAGTATTGGTAAATGGCATTGCTGCCCCGAATGCACAAATAAATTACTTAACACTTGCTTTATAGTGTGTTAAAAAATGATTGAGAAAAGCAAGGATACATGTGAAGTTGAGAAGAAACTTGTGACAAATAATGAATGGAAGCAAATGATAAAGTGGATGCAATACTATGCTATGCTTCTTAGCAAGAACGCATGTATGCTTACAAGAACGTATATGTTAAAGTAGTACATAGGAAGAAAGGAGTTGTTATGTTGTAAGGAAATAGAGGTGGAGTGCTGTTGGGAAGTTACGTAAGGTGAACTTCTGTTTCCGTAAGAAATAAAGAGAAGCAAGAGATTGAGTTGTTGTGTTAGGTAGAAATAGTGGTGAAGTTATATATAGGTAGGATGTAGTTTAACTGGTTAAAAGGTGGCACATTGGGATAAGACCTTTTTTACATGCTGTAAATATGATATCATGATGTAAATATACAAGTAAATACCTTTTTTAAAAAAGTATAATTGTTGGAAATGCTGTAAATATCATATCATTGCAAATATACTGTTTTATCTAACTGAAATGTGAGATATCAAGTATAAAAACCTGCCAGAGAAGATATAGATACCTTCAGCGTTCCATAGCATCTACTATCTGATAGGGAAGATTTTTAACTTGTAGATGGAACATCAGATTACTCAAGGTAACATGGAATTTTGCTAACCTTAAGAAAACAATCATGTTTCCTTATTAATCCTCATGGCTGCAGCATCTTTGGAGTCATCATCCTGAATCACATAAAAGGAACGTATATATCAGCATTAAGATGGGTAATTGTATACGAAAGAAAATGGATTTGCAACAGAGGGAGCTCAAGAAGGCACAACATGCACCAATACATAGCTCACCCCTTTCTCTCCTGTGCTAGGAATATTTTTGGATGAAGTAATTAAGTTGTAACATTATTAGTTCAATCAAATTTTTACATCATCATTACTTTACCGCTCATACAAACAATCTCTAATTTGAACTGAAGGTTGTTTGTGATTCTGTTGCTTGACAAATGGGCCAATATTATTAGAATCATTCATATTCCAAGGGAAGAAATCTCCTTTACTAACATGGCTAACAATAACATTTCACCTCATAATAGTAGGCAATCTCCTTTTTCAACAAAACAACAGAACTTCTATTGAAATGGAATTTGTGCCAACAATTACAGTTACACTAAAACAATGAAGACATACTCCAGACAACAATTATAACAATGGATACAAATATAAAATGGAACTACATAAAACAAAAGTTGATAGGAAAGATAACAACAGATCAACTAAACTTGGGAACATGATGAAACGGTGCTACTTGAGATAGTTATAAAAGTGATGATTTATTTCTTCTCCTGCTTGATGACTTTTATAAGCTTTTCCTGATGTATTGTGGTGCTTGATGACTGAGAGTTGATGGGATCCTCGGTAACAGTGGCAAGTCTCTTGCCTGTGTTCTTCCTTTTTCCTTTACCCGTCTTTGGGGTTATGTAGTCTGGTAGCTGGGATATAGGAATATCATCTGGATATAAATTAATTTTAGTTGATGAAGGTGCACCAGATGAGGCATTGTCATATTCAGGAAGGACTTGGTCTTGAATTGTATTATAGAAGTCTGTAGAAAGGGGTAGTCTGTATATTAACATGTGCTGGTTTATAAAATCAATTAGGAAGAAAAAATGTATAACAAATGAAGATTAGGATTACACTTGTACCTGATCTACATGGTTTACATGAACATTATCACCCTGCAATGGAATTTAATTTACGCTTAATAAATGTGATATGCAAGAGAACAAAATAATTTTTTCGTTAATGGTTATGAATAGAGTAAAGTAACCTTAGCAGAAGCTTCAGTAAATTGATCCATGACATCATCACAAACAGCGTAATGAACCACACTAATGCTTACATTGGGATGCCTTGAGTTGTAGTCATTGCGTTTAAGCTTAAGGATAACTCTCTTCCCAACAACACGGTCCATCTCACCAAGAATATCATATTCACATTTTTTCTATCGATTATGTGACATCCAATTAATTATTAGTGAAGAATAAGGCTCTATATAAAGATTTATAAGGTTTTTCGGTATTACCTCTTTAAGAATGGCCTTCAATTCAGGTGTTGATTTCTGAATCAGTTGGATTGCATGCTTATCCCAAAATAACACTGATGCACTTCCACTGTCATCAAGAACAGTGTAATGCAGCTTAAACCTACAAGAAAATAAATAAATCATGATTAGCATAAAAACACTGATGTTTGATGAGTATATGAAGCAAGGACATATACTTTGGCTTAATGGAAACTGGTTTTTTCTTGTAAATAGGGCATATCATTATTCCATTTTCGTCCTTGATTTTGCTGCACACTTGCCACACCTATTATAAATCCAACCGATAGTTGTCTCCAGATTTTGGATCTCACATATGATGCAAAAAATATCACCCTACAGTTTTTATATTTAATTTAAAATTAATAAATTCTTTGCCATATGTATTTTAATTTAAAATCATGAAATAATGAAATATAATGTAAAAAATGTTATAAATAATAAGGGGTGACTAACAATCTTTTGATTGGGAATGCTAGATATAGGTATGCGGTTCTCTGTTAGCATCATTAATGAAGCTAATTGTTGGCTTGAATACGAAGGGACTTGTTGGCTAACTGTAGTCAAAATGGGTGAACATACTGATTAGCTGTCTTCCTAAAAAGTATGTTATATACATCACTTTAGTTATTGAGATGGTGTACCTGTTAATGAAATCTTTTACCTCCTGATCGGAAGGTTAAAATAGACGTTTGTAGCATTGTAGGAGTTACATATTTGTGCCAAACCTGTAATGAACCCAAGGATTATTCGAAGTAACAATTTAATATAGGGTAATGCATTGCTGGTTGTCAATGTTTTTGGTAGTTAATGAAGTACTGAAATGAATAATAAAGGATGGAAAAGTTACCAGATTCAGAGAAACCAATTCTGGCCAAATTTAATAGTATACACACTCGACATCATTATCCCTTGGTTAACATAAAGTATTAAACTCAAGGTATGGAAAGATGATATAGATGAAAAAACATTAATAAAATGAATGTAGTGATTGTTGTAGGCCACATTCTTACCTCCTACTTACTTATTGTCTGTCAAAAGCATTCTAAGTTTATGCTTTGTTTCATTATCCCTATGATATTCCTCCAGTGGCCCAATGGATTTGACATAGGCAATTACATCTGTGAAAAGTATGTTAAGTGCTATTAAAAGTGTCGAAGTGTTGGTCTAAATAATAAACATAATCATTTATACTTCAGAAAATTTTTACCAATTAGGTAATCAACATGGTTGGATTCAGTTGTCTTTAAAATATCAACAACAGGAAAAAAGGAGTAAGAATAAGAAGGTATGGGTCCATTATCTTCCATGATGTAGGTATGTGGTGTAAATGTGGGTTTATACTGGTGATCTGTCGCCTTTGTACTGATAGATTTTAGGAGTCACAACAAAGTTAGCAATGAAGTATATGCGACCTTCAACAGCTGTTTGTCGATATTTATCATGCAACTTCTTGTTAAGAACAGTATCTTGAATCTTAGTTCCCTGTTTAGCAAAGTCATGGTTTAGGGTGAATGGAAATATGAATGATGAATAAAGAATATTAGAAGACAATATTGATTATTGATGCATAACCGTTCCAGGTAAACAAAACAGGAGGGAGGGAAATACATGTTCTAATATCAATTTGGAAATTAGAAAAGTATAATATATTTAATCTTATCATGAAGAGGAAATAACATAATATTGGAGACGAACAGCAAACCTCCTCATCAATAAGAACCATTGAGATTGCAAAAAGATCTGTTGGAGTATATTTTGGAAAAATGTTCCAATTGTTGGAAACTCTGACTAGCAACTTCCATCTATCTATTCCATCATGTATGTCCTTAAGCAAAGAATGGGTTGTCATCCTAATGTTTGTCTAATAGTATATAGCTGAATTCAGAAAAGGGAATGGAGAAAATTAAGATATCATATATTGGATAGAGAAGATGGAGTTAAAAATTTGGTTTAAGCCCTGTCAAATTTATAGGGCATTTGAGGAAGAATGTTGTGTCACATCATTTGAGGAAGAAGGCTACTAGCAAACCTGTCTCAATCATTGGAGAATAATGATAATCGATAAATAAGATAAGCTTGACAGACGAAGCATGGAAATGAGAAGCCATGTAGAGGTATGAGTGGTTTTGCAGAAAACTAAAACATAGAAAATAGGAAAAGGTTGACTAAGACAGTATGCTAACCGTAAACCTGTAATTCAAAGTCTAAAACCTATGAAACCTGTCATTTTGAAGATGGCTAAACCTATGAAACTTGTAATTTTGACCATGGCAAAGGTAAGACCTGATGCTAACCTGTAACTAAAAACTACATGGAGACAAAGTTACCTTCTCACTGCTGCAAGTTGCATTAACTAATGAATCTGTTCATCAAAAGGTTGACCAACGTCAGTGCTGATATATATGGAATTAAATCAGAAACTTTAAACAGCATATATTCTTTTAATTAGGATAATGACATTCAAGGAATTATACCAGAGAAGGGATTGAATGAAGGGATTGAACACTGTAATATAAATTCTCGATGCTATGATTTGCATCAGAAAAGTAATTGGTCTTGACAGTATTTCACATAAAAGGCCTGATATAAAGAGGAATCTTTTCCAAAGAATCAATGTTAGACTGCAAAGTAAATCTATAATGTGAAGTAAGGTGAAACAACTGGGTGAATTGTGAATTACCATTTGATAAACATTGTAATTTGACCATGGCAAAATATAATCGATCAGTCCACAAAAGCTTGACGGAGACATTTTGGTAACATTAAACCTATAATGGAAAGGCATAACATGATTAACATGATTAACACAGCAATTTTATTCGCAGAATATGATTAACACAGCAATGTCATTACAGTATTATAAAGGTAAGCCCTGATTAACACCCATTTACTTTACAGAACAACAATGTTAGTGTACAATGTAAACTTTTGATAAAGTTTGGTAAAGTGTGAAGTAAACATTGTATTGGGTTAATTGTTGGGCTTGACAGACGAAGTATGGAAATGAGAAGCCATGTAGAGGTGTGAGTGGTTTTGCAGAAAACTAAAACATAGAATATAGGAAAAGATTGACTAAGACAGTATACTAACCGTAAACCTGTAATTCAAAGTCTAAAACCTATGAAACCTATCATTTTGAAGATGGCCAAACCTGTCAATAAAGGATAATAGTACTATTACTCATGGGAAAACATAAATAAAAATGCACACCAAAAGTTACAAATAAACATCCAGAATTCCAGAGTTGACTAAATAACAGTGTTGAAATAAATTTACCACTCACGCTAATATCAAGGGAAGAAAAATGTCCAGAAGGAATTATTATTGTAATATCTATATATGAACAAAACATTACAAGGACAAATAGGTTTAATTAATGATATTTTTTTCAAGTGGGATGGTACTTTTAATGCTATAACAACAAATAAGAAGTTACTGGTGGAATTCCATAACGCATATGATCAGGGAAAGTGTTTATAGTGTTAAGTAATGTTATAATAAAGCTAAGCATAGGAAAAGTCTAGAGTTTAACCACCATGATCAGTAAAGTTCTATAATATTCAAAGTAAGTATTACGATGTACTCACTTAGCTACCTAAAGATGCACTTTATTTTCCTAAAGTATATTTATATATGGATGGAGGGTGGATGAGAAAAAAATGGATGGGCACGTGGAATCATCAATATTATTGATAAAATGACATGAGGGAGATATATAATTATGTTGTCTTGTAGGTTTTGGTTATTATCCAACTGTTTCAACTTTCTCCAGCAAGTCAAATTAAATGCAGCATGTAAACAATGTAAAATAAATTGTGAAAGCATAACAGAGCAATCAAGGAAATGAGAAGCCATGTAAAGATGCGAGTGGCTTTGCATAAAATTGAAATATAGGATATGGCAAAGGTAAAACCTGTAATTTTACCTTAAACCTGTGAAAGTCTAGCACCTGTGAAACCTGTAATTTTGATAATGGCAAAGGTAAAAGCTGACGCTAACCTTAAATCTTTTATGCTAAGGCTAAAACCTGTGAAACTTGTAATTTTGACCATGGCAAAGGTAAAAGCTAACGCTAACCTGTAACTAAAAACTACATGGGGACAAAGTTACCTTCTCACTGCTGCAAGTTGCATTAACTAATGAATCTGTTCATCAAAGGCTGACCAGCGTCAGTGCTGATATACATGGAAGTAAAACAGAAACTTTAAGCAGCATATATTCTTTTAATTAGTATAGTGACATTCAAGGAATTATATTAGAGAAGGGATTGAACACCGTAATATAAATTCTCAATGCTATGATTTGCATGAGAAAAGTAACTGGTCATGATAGTATTTCACATAAAAGGCCAGATATAAAGAGGAATCTTTTCCAAAGAATCAATGTTAGGTTGCAAAGTAAATCTATAATGTGAAGTAAGGTGAAACAACTGGGTGAATTGTGAATTACCATTTAATAAACATTGTATTTTGACCATGGCAAAATATAATCGATTAGTCCATAAAAGCTTGACAAAGACATTTTGGTAACATTAAACCTGTAATGGAAAGGCAGAACATGATTAACACAAAAATTTTATTCACATAACATGATTAACACAACAATGTCATTACAGTATTATAAAGGTAAGCCCTGATTAACACCCATTTACTTTACAGAACAACAATGTTAGTTTGCAATGTAAACTTTTGATAAAGTTTGGTAAAGTGTGAAGTAAACATTGTATTGGGTTAATTGCTGGGCTTGACAGACGAAGCATGGAAATAAGCAAGACCTTCCTTATAGTGTTGTAAAGTAAATGGATGATATACTTGCAATAAAACATAGGATATGGGAAAGAATGACCGGGACAAAATGCCATTCATAAAAGAATTTGACCTGCTATCAACATATCTTGGAATGCTACAGATTGCATGACATAAGATGTTCATTACAGTATTGTAAAGTGTATGGCTGATATTTTGCAAAAAATCAGAGGCTATGGGAAAAGCTTGAACGGGACAAAGAAATAACTCAAAAAAATATTTGACCTTCTTTTACCGTAGCTTGGTAGGAGAATGTGTTGTCCATTTCACTGGTCGAACGCAGAGAGGTAGTACCAACAGACCATATAACTTGCTACTACATGTTGACCCACGAGATGACAAACCAGCCTGAAACAGTAATGGACGAGCGGATTTCAGCATAAAGAAAAGCAAGCCCCTCTATCTGCGTAATTCTACGATTTGCATGAAGAAAGTTTTTCCTTACAGTCTTGTAATGTGTATGGCTGATATACTTGCAAGGAAACATATATCTTTGGCTATTTAACTTTTAGAACGTAGAGAGCTAGCGGCAACAGAACTTGTAGCTTGGTCCTGCATGTTGACCAACCAGCTGGTAAAACCAGAAAGAAACAGAAATGGCTGAGTTTTTTCAGAAAAAATAAGAGAAGCATGGTTTTAAAATTTGGGAATGAAGGAAAGAAGCTGATAGACAGGTGGCATGGAGAATGGGCAGGAATTAACACGAAGAGCACAACAAAGTTGTTATGACCGTTGGATGTAAATGAAATCAACGGTAATGAAGCGACAATCATGGGCAACTATTAGCCATGATGAATGTCCAATATGAGAGAAAGGATTTAACCATGGTTCAAGGTTTGAGGTTTAATTAGAGGAGGAACCAATTAACGCACTACTTGAAGAGGAAGCAGTCAACGCACTGCTTGAAAAGGAAACATTATCATGAGAATGGGAAATCTGAAGCCATTCATTGCAGGGAGGTCCTGGTGTGTAGCGAAAATTTGAAGGAAGGGTAGGGGGATAAACAACACGTTCTCCTATGAACAGAGGATGAAGCAGTCAAAATTGTGAGGGCAAAAAGGACACGGTAGCATGAGAATGGCTAAGCAGGAGCGATGGCGTAGGAAGGAGGACCTGCTGCGTAGCTTATTTTTTAAGGAAGTGCAGTTGGTAGTCGCTTTGTACAGGTAAACCTAGGGCGCGAGGATGTAAAGCAATAAAGGACGCATGACGGGACAGCTTTAGGTGACAATAGTGCATGAAAGAGAGTTCAAGCAAGATGAGGAACCCACACCCAGCAGCCAAGAACAACGTTTGCACAAAATCCTGGTTAGGGGAGAACTACTATCTGAACGAATATATTTTGATTTCAATGTTTGTCTAACTTTTCTTTTCCTTTTTGTTCACAAATGAAACGATATACAGCTGATAAGTACAAAATGATGAGATATATTTCCAAACGTATTCATATAACTTTTATATTAGCTTGATTACTAAGAAATGCTAGCAACAGTGTAATTGATCCCTATAAAAGTTGGTGGCCCAGTAATTGTTTTCATATTTTAGTGCTCCAATGACATTCCAATTTCAACTATGAACTAAAAATGACATTATGTAAGGTCAAGAAATTTCAAACCACCCCTATCAATATTAGTTGGTTTTGAGTTTGGACAATAATAAAGTGAAAGAGTTGGTAGTTCCTATTTCACTTATCTTTCAATATTGTTTGAGATAATAAATGATATGTTTTCAAAAGAACACTCTTATATGAAATGAAGTCAAGCTAAATGCATTGATTTATTTGTTTAAAAAAAGCCCCGCAAGCATACAACTTAAATGATTAAGTGTCTCCAAAAAATAAATGGTGAAAAAGAAATATTTACAAATTTAATGGAAGGAATGTAATATTATTTCTTAAATAAAGGTTGTATTTAAATTAATCAAAACAAATTGTGAGTAGATAATTACTGGCTTTAAGTGTTGATAGTAGTGAAATTTGTATTTACTTCTAAATTATACCACATATATATAGTATGTATTTAATAATTTAAAATATTATTTTACAAAATAAACCCATGGATTTTTAATTTTATAGTAATTTTGACATGGTAAATAATTGTCTGGATAACTATATAGTAAATAGCTTTACTTGGAAAAAAATTCAGAAAATTCTTTCCTTTTCCTTTTTGGTTACAAAGAAAATGCTATTCAGCTGACAATATCATGCTTGTCCTATCTAAAAATGAAAAGCAAAAAACGAATTGTAAGTTGAACACATTCCCATGCTTACAATTACTGTAAGCATATCAAAAATTTTTCACTGATTTGAAGACGCTGCTGACAATTACTACATATTGAAGTCTTTTGCTCACTTTCCTATGCTTTTGTACATTATAAATTTTTAGAAAAATAACACAGCAAACTTGTGATTGGGCACTGGGCTCCTTATAGTTGCAATATTTTTTAACCTATTTAATTATGGATCTTAGAAATACACATATTGGAGTCCCCTACTCAAGGAAGATAAAAGTAAAAAAATGTAAAAACGATGCTAGATCATTTTGGATTCCATCATGTTATTACTCCAGCTTAAAACGCAACATAACTAAGCAGTATTGGAGTCAATCAGGTGTAACCGAACCAATCAAAATAAGTTAACTTGTACGCTAACAGAGAATATGTGCAAACTACACTAGTTTTAGAAGTACTACATATAGCATGAGAACAAAGCGAAAAGACTTCAAAATACAGTCTAGTGACCCATAATGGTTAAAATCAAAGCAAGGACCGATTACAACGTTTGAAATAGCAGGATATAATGACGGAGCTACATGCCATGCAGTCACTGCATCAACATTTGGACCTCTTCTACACACGGGTTAAATAACACTCTGCTTGCATCGCGGAAGGACATAACCGTCGGACAACCTATAAGCAATGTAGTTGGATGTGGGTATGAAATAAGTGTCACAATAATAAAGTAGTAAAATGGAAATCTGCATGTTAAAGTCTGCACGCATGCTAGGAAATTTGAGACATACCTGTCTCATTAGGGAAATCACTAACAACATTTTGGACTACCACGAATGGCATGCCCTCATGACCGAAAGCATCGAACCTGTCCTTGATACAATCAACCCATGAACCTCGTAAGAATACAACTACATTGTCTTTCGCCCTGAAAATGCATGGTCAATTGTTATTTAGCATGACATAATAATGAGAAGAAAACCTGGTTAAGTATATGGAGACACGTGTATTTCATTTACCATGGTGTCTGCTTCAAGCGGGTCTCCATGAAAATAAGGAGCTCCCTTTCCATGAAACCAATAAACTTGCAAACACGAACGTTGCTGATGTACTTGACATACCCACAAATGTCTAGCATCTACATATACAAAGATCATAAAAAATGCAACAAATTGGTATGGTTATGTAAGACAGCGACAAACTTTTACTCTTACCAAATAAGTTATTATACTCTACGAGATTCCACGATATATCATACACCAACTTCAGGTTGAAGAAGATACTTTTCAACATAACATCTAACGGATATACTGGAAAAGGTAATGATCTCCAAGTGGTAGAGTTGATGGACGGAATGGCCACCATCCCACATAATGAAGCCCGATATCTCGTATGATTTGAGTTCACATATTAGCCATAAAAACCTCTACCTCACTTCATCAGTCTTTAAGGTAGCAAGCATTCTTGTACCCTAAATAAGGATGAAAACGAATAGCAAACCTTTTCTAACATGAAAAAAACAAATAGCACTTTGGATATGAAGTGAACAATCAACTTGAACATCTCGCAATAAAAGATTTACAAATAAGACTACCTTCATCATTGTGGAATCGTTGCCTATGGGAATAAAACGATCATTAATAATAATCCTATCCACTATGACTGTGATATTGGATGGGAAAAGACCAGGACGGATGTAAACAAAGGAGCACTTTGGAGATGGATTCATAGTTTAAATCGGTATGAAGTGGTTAACGTATAAGGAGGGTAGCTAGGCATGACCGCATGAGGACAAGCGAATGAAGTAAGAGGCAAAGAATTATAAAATTGTGATTTGTATGGATATGTAGGCGTCATGATGGCAACTCACAAAGGCCTACATGTAGGCGTTAGTGGATCAACAGCAGTGTGAAAGCATAGAGTCATTAAATGTCTACCGTGCTGAGCGATTTCAATTTAAAAAGCAAGGCCAAAGCATTTTTTTTATTTGGTCAGAATCATTAATGGGCCTGGTCCAATGCATTAAGTCCTTTTATTGTCTTTTACCCACTCACATGCCAGGTTCTTCGTTAGCTAGAGTCAATAAAATAAGCATTTTTTGTCAGAAAACAGAAGCCATTCAACCAAGCCGATCAGATCCTTATGAACAGTGATCTGTGTCTGTAGCCACTGTTGAGCCGATATTTAGTGAGTCGAAATGAGAATTGATTTTAGTGTATAGGTTGATGTTTTTTTATCAAATATATCATGTTTATTGTTCCACGAAAAACTTGTCCCTCCATGGCTTTTATACTGCACATTTACTTGCAAAGGCCCAAGCCCCTCTAGATTGATGGTGTTATGGATATAAAATTAGTAATAGCAAATTCCAAGATACTGGAGTATATTCGATTATGCAATAGCGAAGCAGAGCAAGTACAATAGTCCAACGATACAGTAAGCAACAATGGGTAACTAAAATTTCAGAAAACTAACAGGAGAGAGAAGAGTGAGAGAATACCCCAAAGGGTCCAGTAAGGAATCAGAAAGGAGAATGAGAATACATCACACTAAACACACCCCTCTCAGCTCACACATTCTCCCTTTATTCCCTCAGCTTCCATGTGACACGCCTTTCCCATATGTTGCGACGTGTCCCTCCAGGTTCGTATATGGGCTCCCTTTGGCCTGGTCCGCCTCACCCTCTACATGTCCCTTAACACCATCCCCCTGTAGAAAAGCAACCATGTCCCCAAGGTCGAATAAAGGGTAAGACTTCTTAAAGTCAGCTAAGTCTTCCCAAGTTAGGGTACCCTGGCTGGTCATCCCAGTGAACCAATATCTGTGGTATCCACTGCTCATGATGTTTGGTCTTACGAATATCCAGAATCATCATAGGTTGCAAGACTGGTCCCTCCATCTCTGTCAGTAGCAGCAAAGGAATATAAGGAGTAGTAGTTGGGCTCTCACACTTTTTGAGCAAGGAGACATGAAACACGGGATTTATCTTCCGGTATCTGGTAGTTTTAGCTTGTATGCCATTGATCTCAGCTCCTGCTCGATGGGAAATGGCCCAAAATACCTTAGAGCTAGTTTGTTGTGCTTTTTGAGAGCCACGGAGTGCTGCCGATATGGTTGGATCTTGACAAACACCATATCCCCTACCTCAAAATGGACCTTAGTCCGTTACTTGTCTGCAAAATGCTTCATCCGTTCTTACGCCTTCAATAAATTTCCTTTTAACATTACCAATATGCTATCACACTGTTGTAATTGCTGATATAATTCCTTCGACAAGTCGTCAGTTAGAGTCACTGGTAACAGAGTTGGAGGATCAAGGTAAATATGAAAACTCTGATAGGTTGTATTATATGAAAACTCTAACCAAGGTAAATAATCAATCCACCGTCTGGGGTAGTCATAGATGAAGCAGCACAGGTACATCTCCAAGCACTGATTGAGGACTTCGGATTGGCCGTCCTTATATGCCATGCAACCAAAATGAGCTCATACGTAACTCTGTGCCATGCAGTCTCAATAAATGCCTCCAAAATGAGCCTATAAAAACCTTGTCCCTATCAGAAACAATAGACCTAGGAAACCCATGTAATTTGACTATGTTCTAGATAAAAGCATCTGCCAACTTGAGCTATCGAATGAAACTTTAAGGGGTGTGAAATAGGCATATTTAGACATCCTATCGATGATGACAAATACCACTAAGTAACCTCTCACCGTTGGTAAAGAAACAATAAAATCCATCACGATGTCCTCCCATATTGCGTTAGGTATAGGCAACAGGGATAACAACCCATCTGGGTGTGTCTGTGAATGCTTGGCCTATTGACAAACCAGGCATAGCTTAAAAAAGAGCTTGATATCCAGCCTCATCTTTGACCAGTAGAATAAAGCAACAACCCGTTGCAACATACGAAAGGCTCCTACCTGTCCCCAACTACTTATGCATGAAACTCCAGCAAAATCTTCTATACTAATTCTTGGCAGTCATGGGGTATTAGGACTCTCCCTTTTCGCAACATTAGACCATCTTTCATCAATATTCCTTCATTGATTCTGGGTTCTCCCTATAACGTGAGATGAACTTTGGTAGGGCCTTGGAGACCTGTGTTACTTTCAACACCTCACCCGCTAACGTGGATTAGACACTTACCAATGCCATGTGTGACACTCTCGATAGAGCATCCACCACCACATTCATCCTCCCAGGCTTATACTCAATTGCGAAGTCGTACCCCATCAGTTTGCGCAGGTAGGCTTCTTGCTCAAGCATCTTAATAACTTTCCCCTTTAAGTGTTTGAGGCTCTCTTGATCTGTCTGAATGATGAAGTGTCATCTGAATATGTAGTGCCTAAATTTAGTAACGGCTTGAGTAATAGCACACAACTCATGCACATACGCCGACTGAGCCTACATCCTTGGGGAGATTTGCTTAGAGAAATAAGCAATTGGATGCCCATCTTGTCCCAGTACCGTTCCCATGCCACATCCCGAGGCGTTAGTTTCAATAACAAAGGTCTTGGAGAAATCAAGTAGAATCGGAATGGGGTCTCTAGTAAGTGCCTACTTAAGTTTCTCGAAGGCAGCCTGGGCTTTGCTTGACCACGTAAAGCCTTCCTTTTGAAGTAGCTTGGTCAGCGGACTCGTGATGTGGGCATAATTCTTAAGAAACATGCGATAGTAGCTGGATAAGCCCAAGAAATCTTGCAATTGCTTAACATTATGAGGTACCGGCATTTTTCCACTGCACACACCTTAACAGGGTCCATTACACTCCTCATCTAAAATAATATGACACAGGTACCCTACTTGCGTTTTTCCAAAAGAACACTTGGTACCCTTTGCAAAAATTTGCTGGGTCTCCATCATCTCTAGGACCAACTCGACGTGTTGTATATGTTGATGCCACGTAGCATGTACTCCAGGATGTTGTCGAAGAATATCAGCATGAATTTATGTAGGAAAAGCTTGAGCACTGAATTCATGTGTACTTGAAACGTGGCTGGTGCGTTGGAAAGTTTGAAGGGAATTACTAACCACTCGTATAGCCCTTGGTGAGTTCTAAAAGCTATTTTGGCTCTGTCTTCCTTTTGCATGAGTATCTGGTGATAGCCTGATCGTAGGTCCAACTTCGTGTAGAATTTTGAACCCCCTAATTCATCCAGTAGCTCATCGACAGTTGGCATGGGGAATGAATCTTTGATGGTTACCATGTTCAAGGCCCTTTAACACACAACCTCCATGTCCCATCTTTCTTCTTGACTAGTATTACAGGAGTGAAGAATGGGCTTATACTGGGCTGGATTAGCCCCTCACTCAGTAGTTCTACCACCATCTTCTCTATTTCATTCTTCTGGCAAAAGGGATACAAATAAGGGCGCACCTTCATTGGCCTTGCTCCTTTTTCTAAAATGATTCGGTGCTCATGTTCCCGTACCAAAGGTAGCCCGTGGGGCTTCTCAAAGATGCGGTGATACATTTGAATGATACATTGTAACTCCTCTGGGACTGTATCAGTTCTCTGCTGTGGCTCTAGTTCTATTTCCTCCCTCTGCATCACGTAGCATTCTTATATGGAGCTTGTGTGAATCAGTCACTGTAGTTGGCGGTATTCTACTGGTGAGATAATGATGTGGTTCATGCCTCTAAGTGTGATAATACATTCTAATTGTAGAACTTAATGGTAGACTCGTCAATGGTGTAGTTGGCTACATGTGGACCCAGCATAGCCAACTATGAGGCACCTAAGACAATATCACCCTGTAACAGGAAGGACGTGTGCTAGGAACTGTATAAGGTGACCCTGAACTTGCACAGTGACACTCCGCACCTTTCCTTCTCCCTCATGGAATTTCCATCTCCTACCATTACTCTTATGTTCTTAGTGGGTTCAATAGGTAACTTCAAATGCTGGGCAACACGGGATGTATAAAGCTATTAGAGCTACCCCTATCCAGCAATATTTGGACCTAGGTTCCTCTAATTACTCCCAGAAATCAGATTGTGGTGTTCCCCGGTGCTCCAAGGTAGGCATATAGGGACAGATGGTGAATGGTTAGTTCCTCGTCCTTTGTCATTACTCTTGGGATTGTCTCCTCCTCGCTTTCTTCCTCTCCCTCACAGCCAATTAACATATACTGTTTATTCAGACACTTGTGAGTCGGCGTAAACTTTACATCGCAAGTGTAGCACAAGCCTTTTTCTCCTCAGATCATCATTTCTGCGGGTGTCATCTTCTTAATAGGGTTTATTAGCTTCACGCTTGGTGTCACCAACAACGGAGGTAACCCCTATTTGTTCCCCAAGCTCACCGTCGTTGGGCCCCTAAATGCCTCAACCCAATTACAGCTGGGGTGTTATGGGGCTTCGACTAGGTCTGTCCAAGTGTTGCATCTCGCTGATTGTAGAGTCTCGCCAGCTCCACTGCCTTCTGCAAGTTACTAGGATGCCTTAACACTACTTCACATCTAATCTCTAGTCATAAACTACTAGTAAAGCATTATATCCTGGCTTCATCAAATAACCCCTCAATCCTGTTGGCAAGTGTCATAAACTCCGACAATATTCATCAGCACTTCCTGTTTGTGATAACTTGAATAATCTTGATCAGGGTTGTTCTAGTAACGATGGCCTGTATTCTGCTTCAACTGCTTGAGTGAGCGACACCTAGTCATAAATGGTGTGAGCTTTTTGCAGCATTTGAAACCATGGTATTACGTCACCCTCCATATTGATAGTAACCAATACTACCCGATGATGATCAGGTGTCTCATAGTACGTAAAATACTACTCTGCATGGAATATCCAGTTAGAAGGGTCAGTGCCATCAAATTTTGGGAAGTCAATTTTCACCTGCTTAGTAAAATGGATTTACTGAGGTCCGCCGCTATTGTATGTTGTCTTCCTAATAGTAGTCGCCCCTGTCATGATCATTTGGCTCAGGTGTGCCATGGCATCATTTTGGGTACTATGGTTCTTCATTAGCTCACTAATGGTGAGCTCCATCTTCTCTAGTCGTGTATCTGGCGCTCGAGCAAGTGCCTCAATAGCTGCTTCAATCCTATCCAGTCGCGTGTGCGTGCTGCTCTCAATTTTTCCCAGTTTCTCATCCGTAGCTGCATTCTTTTGTTTCATATGTTCACTCAATTGTCTGAAGTCATTCTGCAAATCCTTGAATCTAGTCGAATCTGCCATCCTCTCATCTCTCAATGAAAGCACCAAATGTTATGGAAAATGAGTAATGGCAAATTCAAGATACTGGAGTATATTCGATTATGCAATAGCGAAGCAGAGCAAGTACTGTAGTCCAGCAATACAGTAAGCAACAATGGATAACTAAAATGTCAAAAAACTAAAAGGAAAGAGAAGATTGAGAGAATACCCCAGAGGGTCCATTAAGGAGTCATAGAGGAAAAAGAGAATACATCACACTAAACACACCCCTCTTAACTCACGCATTCTCCCTTTATTCCCTCAGCTTCCTTGTGACACACCTTTCCCTTACGCTGCGACATGTCCCTCCAGGTTCGTATATGGGTTGGGCCTCGCTCCCCTTGGCCTGGTCCGCCTCATCCTCTGGATGTCCCATAACATATGGCATACTACACCTCCAATATTGAGATGTGGTTGTTTTGATTCCTGGTTGAGTGTAGAGTCCTTTCTATGGGAAAGGATAATGTGTGCGTATGTAGTCAAAAAATAATAACGACAACATTTACTTAATTTGTGAAGATAAAGAAAAAAAATCATTGACATTTTTATAATTTTTGTTATGAATATTACATGGGTGTCCTTTTTTCCTCAAAATCCTACATGATCCCTTATATATCTCTATTATCTCCTATAATCATGGAATTGATTTACCTTGATATTTTAAAACTATGCTAATACATAGAAGGTATCCTTATGTTCTTCATACTTCATATAATTAATAAGAGTTATTTCCTGTTACTATATAACTCATCTCTCTCTCTCTCTCATTTGCCTTTTTCGTAATTTCATAATACATTACCAACATGAGTCTATATCCAAAAGTTAGGTTCAAATCTACTCCACCTTACTTATTTGCTTTAATGCTTTTATATTTTTGTTTTCCCATGCATTATATTGAAATATATTGCCCCATTCTTGATTTATAAATAATACATATGGTTTATTATAGAATTTTTTTATATTGATAAAAGTACATAACTTTCTTTTAGTACATTAGAGAGACAAAAAAAATAAATGTACTTTCTAGAGACAAAAAATTTGTATCTTTACATGCCCCTCATTGGAGGATAGCCTTTTCAAAGTTGTAGCATCTCATAATTATCATGGCCACGATCACCTACAACCATTCAATTCAAACTAAATAGTTGACTTTTACTGATATTATAATTAATAATTAAATATTATATGTACTGAGTGGATCAATATATTCTTATTTATTAATATCTACCTTCTTTCTCTTTCAATCTGGGATAACCTAAGCCTAAAGTGGAATGTTTGAATTCTTAGTGCCCTAAATTTTGGGTTTCATGGCTTGGATTAGATATCAAGAATTGTTTTTGATTTTGAAAAACTGTCTTCATATGAACCTAAGATATCTCATATAGGGGAAGAGAAAAATTTTCATTTGGGGAACTTGTAAGATCAGAGAACATGAGGACTATTGAAAATTTTATGATTTTCTATCCTATTTTCAAATCTACGAATCTGTGTGCTCACGCGTGTGTTTTGGTCTACTTTTGAATCTTTATGTGCATTGTTTACACCTAAGAAAAAATTTATGGTGTTAGAGATACACATCACAAACGCTTCATCATTGGATTTGCACCTTGACCTCAAGAATATCAAACCAAATTTCATAAATTGCCGGATTAAAAATGTATTTTAAATAGGGTATGAGATTATTTAGTGTAATAAGGTGGAGGCTACATTACTTCTCATCATGAGCCACAGAAATATGTGGAAACATATGACTAAGTCTGTTAAAGATTTCTGGCCTGATCAGTTACAACTTGGCTTGGCTAAATCTGTTTGTGAAAAAAAGGAAAGATCCATACCTGTCTAAAGATTTGAATGTGTAAATATGTTATAACTACTTTGTTAAAGCCTGACTTGTAAGCCTGTAGGTTAACTTGTGTACACACTAAAAAAATTAAATTAAATTTCTATTTCATATATAAATTTATGTTTTAAATAATGTTTATTTTTCATTCTTATATTACAATTTCAAGATATAATTATATTTATATCTTATATATATTTATATAATTTTTGAGAAAATTAATCTTTTAGTCTTCCAACTTTTAACTCTTATATAACTCAATCCCTCAACTATGACACTGTATTGTGACTCAATCATTAAATTTGTAATCTGATTCTGTCTTTTATCAGTTTTTATGAACTCTTCATCACAATTCTCTGCCCACTAATCATATGTGTGACGGTTAACCTTAATAGAGGCTGGAGAGACGTACGGAAGGGCTGAGGATAAAAGTTGAGGCCAATGCCATGACTAAAGATGAAGAAAGAGTTGTAGTTAGTTTTTGCTTATACTATGCGAGGCCGTGAATTCTCAATTTGGTTCAGAATGAGAGCCATGCATGCACATATTTATGCACACTAACGCGCAGTTGACAATATTGATTCAAGGCTCGTTTCACATCACGGTGGAAAACATAGGTTTTGCCATAAAACTTAGGTTTTGTCCGAATACTTACATTTTTTAAAAAGCTATTTTAGAGATAAAATCTCAGTTTGAAACTTATAATTTGAAAATATTTTCTTATCAAATCACTCTCTCCTAATAACTTTTTTCTTTCCTTTTGTTCGTTCTTTCTCTTTCCTCTTTTCTACTTACTTTTTACCCGAAATCATTAAAAGTTATTCTCACCATAACTTCCTAAACATAATCACCTTTTTAAAACCTGGGTTTTGGCTCGAAATCCATAAAAACTATTCTCTGAAACATAAATTTTACTTCGAACTCTGTAAAAGCTATTCTCCACTGTGGTGACAAACTAATACAAAGAGAAGAGATGATCTAAGGACAGAATGATCACATTTCTCTTTCAATGGGAGGGTTCAAGCTTGATGTCACCATAATCACTGCTTTGGAATTTTTTTTTTCCTGATGGTGAATGGCGTACGTTCTCATCTTCCTCTTTTGCAGACATGACATCTTTTTTAGACTTTGACGAATTAGAGATCTGTTGAAGTCTAGCCTTTGATGCAGTCGAAGTCAAAGTCTAAAATAGCGTTTTATAGAGCGGCCTCCATATTATATAATTATGCATAAAATCTAACATGTAGAAAATATAGTTTAAAAAATACTATCAATTCAAGACTGTGGCAATGATGGGGTGTTTCTTTCTTTCTTTTAATGCATTCCCTTCGATAAAGGAAATAACTTCAGAATTTTGATTTTTGTTTCAGAATATTTTTGTCCTAAAGTAGTCATCATTCCATTCAATTTAATTGAATATAGATCTAAAAAGTAATCAGCAAAAGTCAGTGCAACTTTGTTTTCATGTGAACGCAACAGTCTTGTGTTAAAAATTACTAATGGTGTTTTAAAAAATTATCATACCATTATCAACTTTTGACGAGGGATAATTTATGTATAAGGATAGTTGTGGAATTAAGAAAAATTATTTCATGTCATAAAAAAAGTTATTTCAATAAAACATAATTATACTTTGCAGCCATTCATATTATTTAAACATCAAATATTTCACCCTACCATCGTAGATCTTAGTGGAATTAGTTATAGTTACTTAAATTTAGATATCAAGTTGTACACAACAATGATCAAATATGACTCAATAACACTAGATATTAGGCAGTTATATAAAAATATGGAGGGAACCATTCTTTCTGATTGATTCTTTGAAAAGAAAATTTAATAGTTGATTGGGTTGTTAAAACTTCGTTAAGAGGATCATGCCCTTCTGGATGGCTAACAAGACCCCCCAGGGTGATGCTTGTATCTTTTCCTGTTTCCGTTTTGTTTTTGTTTTATTTGGCTTTGTTGTTTATTTTCTAATCTTGATGGATGTTACTCTTGTAGGCCCTGTTTAGAAGGTGGAGCTTATTTTCATAAGCACATTTAACAGTGCTTTTCCGTAAAACGAGACAATCTCCTCCACATATTTGCCTCGACTTATGTGAATAAGCACTTATAAGTGGCTTATGACAATTTGCCAAACGGGCCCGTAGTCTAACGTTTGAAGCAATGAAACTTTCTATTGGCCAAAAAAAAAACCAAACATATGAAAGTAACTATACAAAAAAAATCAAACATTTGAAAATAGAGAATGTATATTGACGCTGTACGTTGAATTCTTGACTTTAATGTTGTAGAAGTCAAAGTCTGAAATCGCGTTCTATAGAGTAGCCTACCCCCATATACTTTATTTAGAAAATATAGTTTAGAATAGACTATCAGTTGAACTGTTGAAGACGTTGTCAGTGATGTCGCTTTTTTTTTTGTCATTACCTTAAAAAGTTGAAATAATTTAGGGGTGTTTGACAAAGCTTTTAAACACTCCAAATGTACGTTTAATAGTGTTTTTTCGTAAAATGAGATAATCTCCTTTACACATTTACCTCGTAAATGGTAAAAGCACTTTTTCACTGCTTTCCCAAATGAACCCTAAATATTGATTGTTTTTTGGAATAGTTGTGTCCAAAGTAGTCATTATTCCATGCAATTTAATTGAATATAAATTTAAAATTCATGAGCAAAAGTTAGTGCAAGTTTCATTTGATTTCATGTCAACACAGTGAAATAATAATATTTTATTAAGTAAAATTATAGTATTTTAAGATATTTTAGTACTATTTTGGGTTTTTATTAAGTTTAATTGCATTAATTATTATTGAAGATTATTATTTATTATATGAAGTTAAAGTCAATTAAAGGTATTCTTGAAAAAAATTGGAATCAAAAAATAAATTCAAATTAAATATAGGTATCAATATAATTTTAAAAGCTTCTAAATTCAAATTAATAAATTTAAGATTCAAAAATTTTTTTGAGCAAAAAGATTCTGAATTTAAAATAGTAAATTTATAGGGATTCATCAAATTAAGGACCAAACGCATAAATCCATTTATTTTATTATTATTATTATTATTATTATTATTATTATTTCTTTAGGTTAGTTTATTTAGGATATACATGTATATGTGCTGTCAGGAAAGAGGGGGGCCGCGTGGAGTGCTTCATTTATTCATCCAAGATTGCGCGGCCACGTCTGGGAGTTTCATTCTCTCTTCATCCTTTGTGAAGGACGCCGGCTCCTTCTATTATTCTTCTTTCAATTTCATCGTTCTCCATTCACTACTAAAAAAATGCAATTTAACGACGGAAAATGAAGGTTAAATGACTATTTTCCATCATTAAAATGAGGGTTGCTAATATTTTCCGTATCTAAATGGAAATTTTCTGAAGGAAACTAGCCATTTAGTGATGGATTTTTCCATCGCTAAATGACATTTTTCTAGTAGTGATTCATTATTCCATCAGTGCGCCGCCCACACGCATGAAAAAGAGATCACGCCGCCTAGAGAAAGAGATTCAATCACGTCGCCATTCACTCAATTTCCCAAGGGCGGCTAAATCTATCCGTCCAATGTTGATGAAGTAGCTAACCAGAATTCTTGAGAAATTAGAGGAATTCTTTGATTTTAATTTCACTTTCCAATCTCTATATGTGTAGGTTGTAATTCTAGGTGGTTAGAGTTCATGATTTATATATATGGAAGAGGATTATGATCGGTTGATGTAATATGTATTGTGATACTTATGTTAGATTGGTATTATGGATAGTGATTGAACTATAGCACTTTTGTTATTCAATTGTTTTCTTTTATTCTCTTGAAATCAATTGATTTGCTAGGTTGTTAGGAATTAATTGGATGTAAAGAGGATCTTTTATAATCTAACATAAGCTAAGTATTAAGACATTTCTAATTGATTAGTTAAGTCTAGGTTTAGACTAAATTAAAAGGTTAGGAATATTGATTAGTAAGGGTTCTTACTAGTCCTTGTGCTTAGTTAAAAGAAGAATTTAATATTAAAATTGGACAAGGAAGGTTAGTGGATCCGATCACCTAGGACATCTATTTTATCGAATTTAAGTGCATTCATTTAGTTTAATTAATTAGAAAAATCAATTTGGTAATTCTTAGTTAATTGTTTATTTACATTAAATTACTTAGGAATTCAATATAGAATCCACGTAGAGATCGACCTAAGTTAGTGACATTATATTGCATTTAACTTAATTTTTATTTGATTGCCCCTACGACAGGGCTCACTCATCACATAGCAATCTAGTGTTAATAAAAGGTTATAGGGTAGAAATGGTTTGAAAGTTTTCACCAAAGAGCATTGAGTGTCTTTCAAAGGGGAATGTGATCTCGGAAGTTTAAAAATTGGGCATTACACAGTTAATCATGTTTTGCTGACTGAATGTATGCTGAGGTAGCATGCCTATATGACACCCACCTCACGCTTCTTTTTCCATGTTAGATTTTCAAGTAGGAATGTTTAAAACCAAAAAACTCATCCTCGTGTTATCCCTCCTGACTCAATCTCTCCCTCCGACTCAAATATAATACCTCATATCCTTAATATACTAAGTTGATTAATTTGAAAAGATTAATGAAGATAAATAAATTATTTAATTATAGTATATATATTACATGAATGATCTCTCTGAAATATTTATGCTTATTATTATATTAATTCATAAGTCAAGCAAATTAGTTCAGAAAATTGATAAATATTAATATTTTATAGTAATAAATATTATGTGAATGCCATATATCCCTCTATTATCTCATATAATCATGGAATTGGTTTGCCATGATATAGTAAGAATATGCCTATAAATAGAAGGTATTACTTATGAACTTTTGTACATTATATGGTGAATAAGAACGACTTTTTCTTACTCTCTAATTCTCTTCTTTTCTCTTTTTAGTTTCCCTTTATTTTTTAACAAAATTAATTTAAAATAAAAAATAAATTATCATAAATAAAAAATATTTTTTAAAAAAATTTATTCTTATATTAATTATAAATAAAACATATTAATACTTCAATTAGAATTAAGATGTTAATTAATTTTTGTCACAAATAAATAAAAAATATAAACTAATATACAAGGCTGTAATGGTAAATTACTAGTATTATTATTATGATTATTGTTGTTGTTGTTGTTATTAATCCCCCTTCCCTCTTAATCATTAAAAGCCTTTCATCTCCCTTCCCCTCCAACCAAACCCAACAAGCTCATTTATTCCTCCTCTCCCCTCAAACCAAACAGTTTGAGTTGGGGATTTGGAGGGCGTTTCCTACCATAGTATGAATAAAGATTGATTTGCCTAAATTTTTACAAAATGTCTTATAAATAGGAACGTCAAAACCTTTGAAAGCAATCTTTCATGGTTAGGCTTCCTTAAATCCAACTTCATAACTAGGTTCCTAGGAACTATTGTTTTGTATAACATCTTACTCTAGAGTCACTTATCATAGTATGTACGTTAAAGTGCACAAACTTTATGAGCTTTTGGATGATTTAAACTTTAGATTCTCGCTACACGTGCAGAAGATCCAAAGTTTATATATGAAAATATTGCATAAATTGCATGAAGGTAAAGAGGAAGTTAAACGCCTCATAATAATAAAAAAAAATTCATTCCTTTAATAAGCTTGCAATTCCAAATTGTTACAGCTAATAAATGTTACACAAATAAATAAATGGTTACAAGAAAAATAGATTGACAATATCAAATTACATGAAGGAAGACATGAAGCCGTCTAACATAAATATGAAATTAGAGTGATCCGGATGAGAGTGCCTTGTCTAGATCTGCAATAAGATCACTAACATCTTCAATTCCCACAGAAATACGCACAAGATCTTTAGTTACACCGACACGCATACGCTCTCCTTCAGGAATAACGGCATGGGATGTATACCAAGGCAAGCATATCGATGAACTTACACTCCCTAGCAATACCAACAAAACTCAAAAGCGTTAGTATCAGTTGACATGCACTCTCATAAAATTGGGTGAATACTATAATACATAATACTTACCAAAACTAACAGAGATGCTAAAGTATTTGGTACTTTCAACAATATGCTTTGAGAGTGGCAATGAGCCTGTTGTAAAGCTAAGCACAGATCCTGCCCCATTTGCCTGTGTAAAACAATAATTCGATTAATTAATAAAATAATTTCTGGAATATACAATCAAAAATTCGTATTTAATTTTAGGACTTAAATCATACCTGAGAGTTGTGCAAGTCATATCCAGGATGACTAGCAAGACCAGGATAATTTATTTTCTTTACTCGAGGATGGGAGGCAAGAAATTCAGCAACTATTTGTGCATTATTCTGCAAAATATAACATGTTGGCTCTAACTTAGTGTTACTATTTCTTTAGAAATAAATAATGAAACTTTAAATTGGACGCTTAGCTGTAGAGCTACTAGTACCTTCTATTTTTGATAAGCACACTTGTTTCAAGGTTTAAGAATGTAAATTTATCCCAAAAGTTTTTATTCAAGAGTAATGTTGCACTGAAAATTTTGTGTTTAATGTTATCTCAAAAGTCTTAATAGAACGATTTTTCACCTTAATAAATTTCGGTCAATGTTATAATTTTTCAATGGTATGGGACAATATTACTAAATTTAAGCATGTAAGAAGGTGAATATTACTACATTGAAACTTCAAGCAATATAAGAAAACCGTGTATTATATTTGGGGCAGGACCAATAGGATGAGACCCAAGGAAGAGATCGAATAGAAATTTCACAGATAAGCATAAAAGGATTTGTGAAAAGAAAAAAAAATAAAACATTTAGTTAAGAGCATTAACATGTCTGTAAGAGTTTATATATATAGTGTACAGAAGGTGAATATTAGAAAGAAAGCAATCTTATTGTTTATAGACTTGAAATTATCAATAAGTTGATTAAAATGTTGTGTGAGTCACCTGTTTTTCCTTAACTCGCAGGGCCATTGTTTTAATGCCTTCTAAACAGAGCCAAGAATCAAAGGGAGACAACGAACAACCAGTTGTATTTTTGTAAGAATCCAAGCGTTTGGCCAACCTTTGATCAAATGAGGAAAAAAAATTAAAGGGAAGCACATAGATTCGCATTATTAATTGAAAGTAAAAAAACAAATGGCATATGAAAATTGAAATAAGGTACATAAGAAATAATTCACAACATATAACAAAATGGACACATGGATTTCAAAATTTCTTTTCCTGTTTGTTTACCATTGACGTATGGAAAAAAGAAAGACATTATCGTCTGTTACCTTCATGAAATCGTGCATTTTAATGTTTTAAAATTTACAAGATGCTAAAAGGAACAATTTCAATCAATTTACTAAATAAAATATTTAAAAAAATACACCATTTAGGCGAAGCAATCATGAAGACATGGAAAAATTATAAGAAATATTTATAATAGTACTACTTCAATCTTCATAGTAGTACGGATAACAAGCACATAAAAGTTTTCGGATCACATACTCATCAACAAAAGTTTTCATTGAATTAAAATTTATGAAAATTCTTTGTATAATATCACTATCGGGTTGACAAAATGGCCTACAAACAAATAAATATCTTCTACATCTTAAAGGTTTGAGACAAAGAACAAGAGATCCTACCCTTCATCTCTTGTAGCGAGGCTACCTGCCAGGACACTACTATTTCCAGCAACAAATTTGGTATTTGAATGCATAACAATGTCTGGAAAAAAATAGTAAATGTCAATTAGTAGAAATTTCTTTTTGCTTTATTTTTTTGGTTTAATGTGTAATATATATATATATATATATATATATTTGAAGTTCTTCCAAAGGTGATTGAATATTACCTGCTCCAAGGTCTAATGGCTGACTTAAAATGGGAGACATTGAACTGTTGTCCACCAGTACAATAGCCCCATGTGCATGAGCAATCTCCGATATTCTCTGGACATCATAAATCAAGAAAAAGTTGAATAAATTATATTTCTATCATTTAATATAATTCCATGAAGCAGGTACATATATATTTGACGTAGGGCCCTTTGCAAAAATAGCTTACACGAATATCAGATATTTTTAATTGAGGATTGCTAGGACTCTCTAGCCATATCAACTTGGTATTCATCCCCATAGCAGCTTTCACATCCTCTAGATTAGTTGTGTCTACTTTTCTGTGCATGCAAATATGACAAACTCATCATCTTCTAGGAATCAATCCAACAATATTTTGCTTTCACAAACAGTTGAAATTTCGAGCTTACCTCACTGTAACTCCTTCCTTTCTTGCAATAAGTTCGTTCAAGAATTTATATGAACCACCATAGATATCCTCTAAAGCAATGATTTCATCACCTGCATTGAAATTATAAAAGTAAACGAAAATAAAAGGCAACTCTTAAAATAATTTCTGAAGAAACTAATGAGAAAATATGTTTACAAATAGTCCCTGTTATAATTTTAAAATTTTATTGATTTTGATATATGTATTAGGCATTAAAAAAATAAGTAAACTAAGGTGAGGAAATGTACCGGGATTAACAAGTTCACAAACAGCAGTTAAAGCAGTCATTCCGCTAGTGAAGCAAATTGCTTTATTTGCTTTATCAAGCTGTGCTAATAACCTGAAAATTTAAATCAAGCTGAGTCAAAGATGATATACAAAAGAAACAACTATATATAGACAAAATCAAGAAGAGATGTATTGACTTTTCCAAAGTATCTCGGGTCGGATTTGCACTTCTTGAATAACCATATTCACCAAATTCTGTTGCAGAAGCCTGCATGGAAAAAAACCATAAAAGAAAAGTAGAATGTGAAAATAATATCATGAAAATAATCTAATAAATACACAATTAAATAAGATATTTGCAAGTATAGATTAAATTTTCACCATTTTGAAAGTAGCAGTTTGGTAAATTGGTGTAGAGGTTGCTTTATAAGGATCAAATTTATTATGGTAATTCACCAATACAGTTGACATGCTAGGTTCATGTGTCTGGTTTTCTGCAAATAGAACCAAAAAGTATTAACATATGAAACATAAACCATATATGCACAATCCAGTATCAACACAACAGACACATCACAAACCGCTAGTCAAATCCACGTTAGTGC
>JANTPZ010009046.1:0-12363 GCA_025593235.1 Vachellia pachyceras
GTCCCAATTATCGTAATAGAAAAAAATACGAAAGGGCAAACAAAAAAGTGTGTACGAGTGTGCGAGACAGAAAGGAAGGAACACACGCGTACGCTTGTGGAATGCTGTGCACACCGTACGATTGTACTGCTCACACGCTGCTCCTTCGTCCTTTTTAGTTAACAACCATCACATATTCATACGATGGCCGTGCCTGCCCTGGCAACCATAACAGATTTACTTGGGCCTAATGGACCTCCCTAGGCTCTTTTTGAAAAAAATAACATTCACTTCTTTCTGCATTCATAATAAACACTAGTATATGTAAAAAAAAAAATCAATGCTTGATAAAGTTGATAAAGACTACTATCAGCATTTTTTAAGGTGAGGGTTCAAACCTTGGGAAGTGACAGCCACGATAATTAACACAATCTCAAAGAGATTGTCCCATCGGTACCTCACTACCACCGTAAGGCCTCCTCGCTAAGGTCCGGATTAATCTGGGGCGGGCAATGAACCCAGAATACCCTAGGATACCGGATGGTTTATGCCAAAAAATATGTAAAAAAATAAACACTACTACCGGTAAAACAGGTCAACCCGCGGACTGGTGGGTTGAGGTGGCAAATTGCCAACCCGTAAAAAAAATTTAAAAAATAAATTTAATTTTTCTATGAGATTGCATAATTACATTATTCTCTTTTCAATTCTACTGATAAATGTTCAATAATTTCCTTAAAATATAATTTCATATTACTTTTTTCTTTATAAAAAATATTGGGATGAAAAAAGTAAAAAATATGCAAAATATATTTTTTAAAAAAATAATAAAAATAAAAAAGGGTTAGGGTGCTGATTGAAACAGCCCGAACCCACCATGTAGAGGCGGGTTGGGCCCGCGCCTCTATTAAGCACACACATTTTTAAGCAATTACTTTTGATATAACAGAAAGAGCTAATCCATTATAATGCAATGGCCAAGGTTTGAAACTCCATGGGAGGAAATGCTCATGTTTGGTACTCGATAATGTATCTTGTATGTGATTGCTTTTAATAGAATGATATACATGCTCTATCAAAAATATTAAACATATTGTTTAATGTCTATTAGGTTTAGCTGAACGGGTTAATCCCTAAGGATGATGTGAATCAAACTATTTAGATATATACCCACATTTAATTTTCGATAGTAGCAAACACAAATTGCTCTAATAACACATGCATTTATTGGAAAAAAAAAGCACAAACTATATATTTTTTTAAAAAAATCCAAAAAGAGGGATCGGTTCGCTTCGCCGAGATCGACACCCCATTCCCCCTTTCATCTTTAACCCTGCTCCATGGTTGCATCATTGCACGTTGGTTAGCTGTGGCTGCAACCTCAATAATCCCTTGTTCCCCATCTCTCCTGCTTAACCTTCCCCAACATTCAGCTTCCCCTTTTCATTTCACGTAGTTAATTGCTGCTTATTTCACAAGTTGGCTCCCTCACAGCTGCCTCGTAAACGGAAACATGATGTCAATATGAAACAACTCTATATACCACATTTTCTTCTTAAGGTATAGCAGAAGAGACACATACAGATACTTTACATCGTGACGAATTAATATTTCAATTTAGATCTGTTAATATTTATTATTCAACATACATCAAAGACATGCTCGGCAACAAAAATATGTGCCACCAGTTAACTAATATTTTCAATTTTCAATTTGTTTCCCAAGCCGTACTATCAATATGCAACTGCTTTTTGACCAAAAGAAAAAGAAACGCAACTACTTGTTTTCATATTTATCGTTGCCAAAAGGTATGCGTTACTTCTCAGCGCGCACATACACACACACATACATATAAATCCAAATCATTTTAATTTGTCACATATCGGCCGATCAACTGCGAACATGTGGCAAGAGTGGCGCTCCTATTCACCTCTGAGTTAAAAAGGCCCTTATATAACATGTTTGGGAACACGATGGATATATATTTTTACATAAATCGAAATAAATATGTGAAAGAGATTATCTCATTTTATGAAAAATACTGTTGAACGGATTTTTAAACTCCTAAAAAACATTGTAAAATGAGGTAAAAAATTCTTTTACATTGATTCATTATTCTTAATAAGTGCTTGTGGGTGTTTTCCAGACACACTATTACTGAATGGGTCCAACGATTCTCTGATGATTCTCTCTTAAAAATGGCTAGCTTTTTTTCCTTAAATTTGTTCGTTGAAAATCTAAGTTCAGTGTAGTTGGTTAAGAAGGCAAAGCGGCGGATTTGAGACGTTAATCACCGACACAAATTGGAAGGGAATGACATACTTTTCCAACCGCTGGCCCAAATAAGAAAAGGTTAGCCTATAGACTAGTCTCCCCATGCATGCAAACAGAAAAAAAACAGCCTTTCAAGTCAACACTGCCTGTGCGACTTCATGAACTGGTTTACATCAACAGGGCTTTAAAAGTCGGGATAACTTTTTTTATTTTTAAACAAATGATAATGATAGTATAAATAATTTAAGTAGTTTTAAATTTTAAAATTCAGTAAGTGCGTTATAAAAATTTAATAGCTATTTACATACGTATAAAAAAAATTGAGTGGGAGTATTTGCCCTCGCTAAAATATGAATGTCTCCGTCACTGTTTACATGGCCAACGCAACATCAAATAGTCGAGTAATTAAAAGGGAAATTTATCATCAGATCTCAAATAGATGAACTAATGAATAAAAAGTTTTAAAGATTGGTAAAATTACCGTAAGGTTCTAGCAGCTGCTAGTCCTGTTATCATTAATAACCTTGTGATATTTCTTGCGATAACAATCAGACCGGCTACTGATGAGACCTGATGGTAACTTTGATAATCCTTGTGATATTTTATTTATTAACTCTTTTTTGTTAAGATCCGATTGTAAATTTCACTGATTAAAAAATGCTGCCGTTACAAGTCCCATAGATGTACTCTAAATATCACAAGCCGTCGAATTAATTGTTGCTTCAGATTGCATGTACCAATATTTAAAAAGCTGTTAAATAACGTAAATTGCAACAGAATGTAATTTTATTCAGCTAAGATACACCCACATTAAAATATTACAGCACTCGGTTCTGTTTCGTTATTCAGATTTTAACTATTAATTGATTCTTTGCACACACATTTCATCAATTATTTACATTTCTAAATGTTAGTGTAAGGATTTCAATTTCTTTTTGGTAAACAGTCTATGCATATAGAGAAGAAGAGAGTTGAAGCCAGAGAAATGCCAGTAGTGTTCAGTATGCAGACTTTTAAATGAACGAAGAAGGAGAAGATCGTAGGAGTGTTTCTAGATCAGAGGATCGTCTAATGAGAATGATGCACTGAAAGAGTGGTGGCCTGTAAGTAGCTAGGCTCGTGAGAATTAGGCGGAGACGGGTAATTCAAAGAGGAAGATTACAGGGTATGGCTAGCAGTTAGGCAGATATGGAAGAATGAAATGCAACAGAAGAGACAAGGGGGCGATCTCCAGCTGTTCAAAACTGGCATCTTTCAGAATCATATATTTTGAAGGCCTAAAAAATCTAGAAACATTTAAAGTATGATAAAAAATGTTAGAAATGCTGAATATAACCTAACGACGATACTTTTTTGTGGTGTGGTCCACTGATTTTTGTGCATGTAACCTTGTCAGTTTATATCTAATGATTATGAATTTTTACTTTCATTTTTTAATGTTTATAGATAATTTTACACCTTAATCTCTTTTAAAACCAAAGACAAACAAATGATAGTTAAGTTTATTAAAAAGGGTTGTTTGAATTCCCACCGGAAGAGTTATCGACATTTAGTATCCGAAAATATCTTAAATAAGACATTCACTAACAGGAGAACACACGCACCCAAGCAAAAGACAAAGACCGGGCAAATAAGCACAACGCCTAAAAATGTGGAAGCGTCAATTGTGGTATTGACACCCACAATAATAAACAAAGACCGAATGGAATGGATTGGATTGGCAGATTGATGGCTTCTTTATCTCTTTCTTTACAAGTTGGGTGTTCATATGGCTGCTCTCAATAATAGGATCGATGAATGAAGTGACTGAATGAATCGAACGTTGTAGTGTCAAATATGACGGCAAAGCATAATCACACCCTCAACTCCCGCTTCGATTATTCTATCACTTCTGATTTACTATCCGGGCCAGGCTAGTTAATATCCCCAGATTAACTTGTTTTTTTTCCAAGTCTGTCTCCTCAGCCCTCATACTAGACGAAAGTTACACTCCGTGCATGATCAGTCCATATAATTCATTCCTCTCTCTCTCTATACGTATATGTATATACACACATACATACGAACCGTACAATTTGAAAACACGAACTACCCTCGGTCTCTTTGGACTGCATAATTGTACAGTATGATCGTAAATTATCTATACTCTGTCTCCTTGGACTGCAAAAATATGATCAAATGTAGTCAGAGCAAACCTCCGTAAACCGTGCGAGCAACAACAAAAAGTTATACATTCCCAATAATGGTAAAAGCCGACGGATTAATCTTATTAGTGGATAGTTTATAAGTATATCTGTAAGTGATATAGGAGTCTCGAGATATAAGATACTTTTCTGGATAGCATGGAATACTGAGGTAGGATTTGAACTGTTATTTTCCTTCATTTCTTTTTGGGCTGGTCAATTCATGACACCGTTAACATCGATCCTCCGAATTCACAAATTCACGACATATTTCGAGTGTGAATGAGAGATTAAAGGGGAAGGAAAAATAAATAAAATATGACAACATAAATGATATAACATGCCAAATTCGAGAGCTATACTTCTCTTGACTCAAAAACACAGTTTGATATAAAAAAAATATAGAATTAATTTAAAATTATCAATATTTGAAGACGACTTGTCCAAGAATTGAACAGTGGCAACGGCAAGAATAGGCAGAAGAAGTCAATAGATTTGAGCAGTTGGTGATGCATGCCCATTGATTGCGGAGATGCATATATATGCTTTTATGGTAAATGATCAAAGGCTGGGAAAATTATGGCATAATAAGAAGCATCAAATGACTGAAAGATCTGCCATATCTTCCCTTAAAGGCTGCGTTTCCATTTTATTTTCTAAGCCACAGCTTTCACGAGTGTCCCTATTCATAAACAGATTAAAGGCTTGCAAAAAGAACCAATCAAGTAGGACAGAAACATGAATATCTTGGCCAATTATTGTACCACCAGGCCCTCCTCTAAGCCTCTCGTTTTGGGATGGAATAATTGTGCCTTGACGGAAAAGGAAAACCTTTTTTTTTTTTTTCAAAAAAGAGTTATAAGTTCTACTAATACTATGATATAGTTAGGCATCCGGGGAATCGTGATAATTTAGGAAAACAAAAAGTTGCCTAAGAAACGAAGATAGATGTCGGTGATCAAATGATTGGCCCTGTTTACTTTTTCACTATTTATTTCATCAGATAACTCAGTCTGGCTTGTCCACTCAGTTAATAGATTTACTGTGTGACAAATTTCCATGTGAACATTTTCTTTCATTCTTCCTAATCGTATGTTTTGATAATCTAATTTAGTAGTAATATTGTTTTAGGTCTGGGATTCAGAATAAGAGTTGAATTAAATGATTATTTCTCAACGTAGACTGATTCTGCTAACTGATCGAGTTGATCCCCATTTATTATCAATGAGATTTTTGGAATGGAATACAATTTTCACCAGCTTTAGTTTAAAATGCAACGATAAAGTTTAAGCAAGTGTATATTATTTACATTCGAAATGAGATAAATCTTCACATATATATGACTTTTAAAACTTTATTATTCTTTGCATGTAATCATGTTATTTGAATCTAACGGGTTCTTGGATGTAAGTGTTAGGCGCCTGCAACTCCCGAACTGACTTAAACATTTGTAATCTTTGAATCTTGCAGCACAAGTATGTTCAGTTAATTACAACCCCTCTAGTTTTTTTTAAGGTTAAAAAAAAGGATCGGATCAGTCCAGTTATCGGTTCAACACCCCACCTAAAACAGATAAATGGTCAATTCGCCGGTTTTCAATCTGAATCGATTAATCTGATTTTTTGTCCTATGATTTTTTTTTGATGATTTGTCTCGTTTTCTAAATGTTGCGTACCTAATACACATTTGTTAAAAGCAGAATCATGTGTACAGGTTGGCAACTTCTATGTAAATAATTAAACAACCGGTGAAGAATGCATCTTTAAGTAAGTAATTAAAGTTGACAAGACAGGAAGAACGCGCTTTGCTTTGTCCATATACGTGTGGCCTCGATATATAAATATTACGCACTAAACCTACCATTACACACAGACAAAGATTTTACACATGGCAGCCATGTTTTCTTGCACTCGTTATTATACTCATAATCCCTGCCTCCTAGCCTCCATCTTCATAGCTCTAACCTTTTACCATCCCACATCAAATGCTCAGCTCAACTCTTCTTTCTATTCCACCACTTGCCCCAACGTCTCTTCCATTGTCACTAGCGCAGTTCAGCAGGCACTCCAATCCGATCCTCGAATAGGCGCTAGCCTCACTCGTCTCCATTTTCACGACTGCTTTGTCAATGTACACATCTCTCTCATCTTACACACACACAGATGCTTATATATATAACTGACAAAATCATGTAAATAATTAACGTACCTTTATATATGATCATCAGGGATGTGATGGCTCCATTTTGTTGGACGTGGGTGGTAACATTACACTGAGCGAGAAAAATGCAGTGCCCAACAACAATTCAGCGAGGGGATTTGACGTGGTTGACAACATCAAGACCGCCCTCGAAAATTCATGCCCTGGTGTTGTCTCTTGTGCTGATATTCTTGCTGTTGCCGCAGAAGCTTCTGTGTCTTTGGTACATCAATTTACTGATATCTCCTTTTTATATGGTTCTGAAGCCTAGAAACGTAAATAATGTTTCGATATCTGCAGTCAGGAGGTCCTTCGTGGACTGTTCTACTAGGCAGAATGGACGGCCTAACAGCCAACCAAGCTGGTGCTAATACCCAAATCCCCAGCCCATTCGAAGGCCTCGCCAACATCACAAACAAGTTCACCGCAGTCGGTTTAAACACAAACGATGTGGTGGCACTTTCTGGTATTGATTCATTGATTTCCATTCTTGTAATATGTTCTCGAAGACCCTCATGATGTTCATGTCGACTTGTTGGTTCATTAATCTGATTATTTGTCTATATGATGCGAATGAAGGTGCACATACTTTTGGCCGTGCCCAGTGTCAGTTCTTCAGCAACCGACTGTTCAACTTCAGTGGAAGTGGCAGCCCCGACCCTACCCTGAACACGACCTACCTGGCCACTCTGCAGCAAAATTGTCCACGAAATGGAAACGGGTCTACTCTGAACAATCTTGACCCGTCGACCCCAGACACGTTCGATAACAACTACTTCAAGAACCTTCTGACGAACCGGGGGCTTCTGCAATCAGACCAGGAGTTGTTCTCGACGAATGGGTCTTCTACAGTGTCCATTGTCAACAACTTTGCCAGCAACCAAACAGCTTTCTTCCTGGCTTTTGCACAGTCAATGATAAATATGGGTAATATTAGCCCATTAACGGGAAGCCAGGGAGAAATCAGATCCAACTGCAGAAGAGTCAACGGAAGCTAAAAGAGAGAATGTGATTAATTAGTTGCTTAACGTGCATGGTCTTTGACTAATCTGGATGCACAAACTGTTTCCGATTGCGTGCCGACAGCTTCAGCTTCTTAATTTATACCTAAACTAGCTTGTCTTTTGTGGGAAACGTCAAGACTCTATATATAATATATGTCTATGCGCAACGGTTCAACTTCATAAATTTGACGTTTGTCTGTTCTTTCCTAGCTCCTCGTTTTGTTATGTTGCTATTTAAATTTTGTTTTAAATACGTAATGTAAAATTGCATGTGATTTTTCACCAGAAGAAATTGCATGTGTTTTGATCATGTTCATGATTATTTGAGATGTTTTATTTTAAAATAGCTTTATAATTATAAATCGAACGTTAAGGATTCTGAATTTAAAATAAGAAATTAATTAAAATTAATTTCTGTCGCACAAATCATTCCATGTTTGAAGATTGAGAATTTAATTGGAATAGAGGATTTTTCATCTGCTAAATTAGTCGATTGACAAATTAATTCAAGAGTGACAACTATAGTACCCCTGTAATCGATTACCGTTATGACGCAGAAGTCGAATATGTCAAGATATCAAATTTAGCAGTCTCATAAAAGTGAGCCACCCGTCATAAACAATGCAGATAAAATGATAAATTAAAAGGTAAGTCAATTACGACGAAGACATCTCAATTAAGGTTTGCGATAAAGGGAGAAAAATGATGGATATACTATGAATTTAATTTTCCTCCTTGTTCTTTTAAGTCTCGTCCGTAAATTGTTTTTATGTGGTGATGCCTGGCCATGGGATGCCACGCATATGTAAACATATCGACACCTTACTAGCGACCTGCCTAGTAATCTAAAACACGAAGAGAAACGTTAGGACAAAAGCTACAGAGTTGTCGAGGGTCCCTTGTCTCTGCTGCAAAAAAAACTGTGGTACCAGTTTAACTAGTGATCTTGGGTTTTAGAATGCTGCTGGTTGTGTAGTTAATTAATTAGCACTTCAAAACTTTTTGGGAGCACTTTCCTCTGGTTTAACTCAAATTAATCAAGGTTCTAAGCGACTTTAGGATAATGGGTAATATGCTGCCCTGTTAAAAAAGAGCAGATGGGTATTATTTTAATTAAATATTCATCATTCCATTCTTCAATCAATTACCACAAGCTTAACGGGTCAATTCATTTTATCAATACTCTTGAGCAATGGTATGTATTTTTAAAAGGGCATCAACAAACTTTTTTTTCATTGAAAATGGAATTGATTAACAGAAACAGAAGGAACATAATATTGTAAATAAAGAATGACCCAATCTGACGGGCACTGGGTTTTCCTCTGCATGATAGTAGTATATGACCAAGACAGGTTGATATTGATGGTGCCCTGTGAAACCAGTGCTGAATGCTAATTTGCCAGTATGTAATGTGAGTCTAATTCTTATTATTCGAGTTGATCTCCAAGCAGGCAAAAGAAACAAAAAAGAAACCGAACTGTCATGTGCTGCAGTCGGTGAATGAATGTGCGAGACTTGTTGATGCCCTATTTTGATGATAGCAAAAGAATTTAAGGAATTATGAAGTTCAGATTGCAGTTGATTTAGTTCTGTATCTTGAGAATTGAGTTTATATGAAAATATTGAGAATACTCGAGTGTTGTGGTTTGAAACTCGAGTATTGAACGTTTTCATGTGTTAAAAATCAATACTTTTAGACAACACTCGAGTTACTATTAAAAGTGTTATTAACACTCGAGTAAAGAATGCTAATACTTGAGTACTGTGAGTTAAAATGTCTCTGAGAATTATCACTTTGAATGGAAACTCGAATATTAGGTTGAAGTGTTGTCAACACTCGAATGATGTTTTTGAAACAGTCAATTGTTAGTTCTTAAAATGTTATTAAATTGAATACTTTTATGAGAAATTTGAGTATTGGATTAAAGTATTGCCAACACTCAAGTATTGATTCTACAACGCTAGAGCATCGAGCCCTTTTTGAAAACTGGCACAACACTTTAAGCAGAATACTTGAGTTTGAATGATACTAGTGTTCAATGCTCGAGTATTGAGGTTTCCTTCTACCCTTGGATGAACACTTGAAACATAACACTCGAGTTTATAATGGAAGTGTTGTCAACACTCGAGTATTGGTTTTTCAACACTTGAGTATCGAGCTTCGTTTTTCCAAAATTGCACAACACTTGAAATAGAACACTTGAGTTATAATGAAAGTGTTGTCAATACTCAAATCTTGGCTTCCAACACTCGAGTATCGGGCTATCCTTTGTAAAACAAACGCAACACTCGCATGGAAAACTCGAGTAGCAGCTGAAAGTGTTCCAAACACTCAAGTTTTTAAATTTTAATACTCAAGTATTGACTATTTTTTCTCAAACAACTTGAGAACCTTTATTTAAAACTCAAGTATTGGCTCATGAAATTCAAAATGATTGGTTATCACTCGAGTATTGTGAAACAAAACTTGAGTATTGCTTTTTTCAACGGCTATTTTTCTCTGATAGCTTTTTACCTGCTCTCTGACTTTCTTTATTTGTGATTAACAACGTTTGAATTTCACCTGCCATCATAAATGCAGAAACCCAGAATCATAGGAAGAGAAAAAGCTGGTCACACCTCCTACAGACAGATTGCATGAATCAGCCATCGTCGCCAACGTTCCTGAGATGCATTTAATGCAACATTAATGGTGAAGACGAATAGGTGGTTGATGAGAGTAACGGATATTAAAATGTCTCTAACAGCATTTCATTACGTCTCATCTATAAAAGCACCAGACATTGATTACAGAGAACAGACGAAGAGACGAACATTTATACGAGCATTCAAAGGCATTTATTATATTTTATGTAAACATTTCAATATTCTTCTGAGCTTCAGCATTGGTTATCTACTCTTTGAGAGAGTTTCCTTGAGCATTACTTTCCATTAATATGTAAGAAATTCAAGGTTGGGATCTTGAATCCATTGGGTTGTGAATCTGTCAGAAAACAGAGAGTGTGAAACTCTAGTTTATTGCTCATTGTAAAGAGGAGTGTGGTTCTCTATTGTAAAGGTAGTGTTGGCCTTCTTTGTTGCTGGTTAGTGGATTGAAAAGCTCAGAGGTGCTCTGAGGACTGAACGAAGGTCAAAAGGACTGAATCAGTATAAATCTCCCGTGTTCATCTTCTCTTTTCTTTACTCGGTGAAATTGTTTTACTTCAATGTCTTTCAGTTTAAATTTTTAAATTGACCAATTTACCACTTCTTAATCAAATCTTGCACTAACAAGACTTACCAACGAATTGAGTGGAATCAAAATTTGGTGATAGCCCTGGCGCCCTTTGATGGTTTGTTGATGACGGAGATAGCTATTTATTACTTATCAGAAAGGATTAAACATTTATTGCTTTTGATTCTGTTTTCTCACCCACGACCTTCACGTACTTCCCTTCAAATTCATGGACAAAGCTAGACTTCACAGATACAAATGAATTAAAAAAATCGAATGGATCAAACGCATAATATCTAAACTAACCTGCCCCTCCATATCCAATCACAGCCCTAAGCTCTACTGCTGCGTCGTGCTCACGCACAGCTGAATTCTAGGCATGATGCTTAAGATTGGGCATACTACGTACAACTGAATCCCTCCGCGATGCTGAACTGACCTGCTCACTAAACAACACAGGAGTACACTATTAGTTAGTTAACTAAACAGGCCATCTTCCTTCTTTGACTCTGATTATTAGGCGACCATTTGCAGCGTTGGACTGGGTGAATGAATGATCAAAGTGGGTAATATATTCAGTCCGTTAGCAGAGCAGGTCAACGGGAATGGATCAAAGCGAACGTATATTGATTAATCACGCTGCATGCCTGGCCTTTAGCGACTGTTCACTGCCCAAGGTTCAGCTTTATACATACATACATGCCTAAATAATTAAACAGTGAGTGTTAGTAGCTTGGCTTCTCGTGCCCTATCAAGCGTACTGTGAGTAGCGGCATCAATAAAACCAAACGGCCAACCAAGATCATATCCTCTTTAATTAATTCAACTCAAATCCCATCCCACGACTGACCCTATAATGTATTATCCACCGTTTAATTTACGAATATACACATAAAAATACCCCTCCTTGTTGGGGGGGTATATCCTTAATATTTAATGGAAATCAGTATGGTGAAAAGTTGGAAATGAGGCTACGCATATTCTGTTCATGTAAAGCATCAGCTCTCTAGTTTGAGTTGGTAAAAAAAAAAAAAGCTCTCTAGTTTGCAAGTCACTCTCACTGATAAGGGCTTTTGTTCAGGGGACTTTTCCCCTAAATTTTTATTATTTATTTAAAGAAAACGAGGGAGGTGATAGCGGGAAGTGAATCAAAGCCGTCCATGAGCATCAGGGCAACTGTGCAGGGTCTCCACTCTCCACCCTTCATCTCTTCTCCTCTTCCACCACGTCTGCCTCCGGCGGTTCCTTTCGCCCTTTCTCTTCCATCCCTTCCTTCCCTATTCAACTCTCCATACTTGATACAATGGTTGACTCTGCTCCCACATAGCTCCCCTCTCCCTCTCCCCTCTCCTTCCGCCCCGCCCCGCTATATACCTCCTACATCTCAGGTCTTTCTATCTATCTTCCAGTTCTACCATCTCTATTTCTTTCTTATCCACTCAAGTATTCAACCCATAAGACTTTCAAGATTCATGCTCCCCCACCCACCCACCCAAAATAAAAAAAATCC
>JANTPZ010009054.1:0-11086 GCA_025593235.1 Vachellia pachyceras
AAGGTCTGCTTGATGCTTTTTTTACTTACCTGAATCCCCATCACATGCTTTTTAGTGATACATCCAAGGATGCCTTTGTTCTTTCTGTCATATTTTATGTTCCTTGCATTTGCAATCTTTCTTCTTATCTTTTGAGATTTGGAAAAAGTTATGTGATGCACAAGTACATGAAGGTAAAATTTTTCTTTCCATAGAATAGCACATCACATAAAAGAACTGAAAATTAAAAGTCTAAACAAGAATTTTCTGGCCATTATGTGGTTTACGTGTATGAGGAATAGAATTTTAACAGAAAATTGTTATTATGAGCAATAAACTTCACAGTAGTGAATTGATCACTCTACTTTGTATCAATTAAAAATATGCACATGGGCTTTAGCCCTCTCTTGTAATAAATAACTACGTATCTGTTTTTAGTTGCACACACGTTTCCTCCATTTTTTATTTAAATTATAAGAATTATTTTCAGGAAAAGCCTAAATTGTCAGAGTAGTTAATGTATGTTTGTTTGATGGTAATGTTGGAGTAGTTAATATATATTTGTTTGATGCTATGCACAGGTTTCAGAAATAGATCAGATTCTATATTCTTTTCCCACTTACTTCTTTCTGGATATCCTATGGTACACAAACTTTCAAATGACTTTTGGCCATCCCCATCTTCTCCAGGATTACAATTGTACAGTTTCAGCATTGATGTTTGATGCCCTTTAATTGTGCTTGTAAAATTTTTTCTCGTGGAGGAGGACAATGGATATATAATGTTTATATGTAGATGTAGAAAGGAGCAAATGGTGTGATTGTTCATTTAGTTACAAAAATTTTAGCCGTAAACATATATAGCGGAGCATACAGATTGTCCTTATCTTTGCCCCTTCTATGCTGCTTTTAATTTATTGGCCTTTTTAAGGTTGCATACAGATTTTCATGAGTGGGGGATTTTTGGAATATGTTTTGAAAACGTTGCATATAAATTGGTTGTTGGTACTGATGTCCTTCTCCTACTGTTCCGAACCTCAGTTTTAATTTATAGGGATATTGATAAACAGGCATGGGTGTTGGAGAGGACTCCATCTCTCAGTGAGCTGAATGAACTTGTCTGTGGACAGGTATACTGTGATAATCTTGCACTAGCTTTGAGAACATATATTTTCACACACTTCCACAGAACCAGTTGGTGAAGAAGAAAAATCTTTGGTTTGTGAAATCTAGTTTTTGACACATATTACTTAGCATATTTTACTGCTTGGACCAAGTACTAATCAAGGCTTTCATATGTAGAGAAATATTGAGGATCCCTAAATCCTTTTATCTCTTTTTAATGCCTTCTTGTTCCACTTTTTATTTCTCCATGATGAATAAAAGTGTCCAAGGAGATGAGAAATTATTGATATCAATTCTCTTAGTCACTTTATTCATATCTTGGCTTTATTGTTGAAAGATTCTTCATCCTGCGATTGGTCTGTAAATGGATCTATCTCATCTTTGTGACTCATTAGTACTAGTTCTTATTCTTAATGCATAATTAAGCCTGTTTTAGGCTGTGACCACTTTTAACGGAAAACAACATTTATACTTTTTTTTAATTCTCTGTAGGAGCATTTAGGCCGAGATGATTTGTCATTTATTTTTTCGGTTAAGGTAATTTCTACATCCATCTATTGTTATTATTGTGTCACATATTTGGTATTATTATTTTTGTATTAGTATTATTGTATATTGTGCATTATATGTCTATGCACCTAGGGCATCGGTGGTTGGAAGGGTAATTCTTTACATTATAAGGTGTGCATTGTTAGCACGCATTTTTTTAAAGGAAATAAAAAGAAAGATTTGCCTCCAGATTGTCTAAACTTTTTTTGGGCCTGAAATTTATCTAATCTGTTCAGAACAAGTAACCTGTCAAAAGATTTCGTAATGTTATAAGTGAGAACTGAAATAAGATGTATTTTGCAACATGCACTCTCATGTACAAGCCCTTTCATACTTGAATGATAGATGGAGCATAGACTTCTGCATTTCTTGTGTTAAAGAATGGGGCACCCGGATTTTGGACACTCGACTATCTGGTTAAAGAAAGTCTAAAATCGTGTTGAAGAATCACATAATGGAAAAGCCTTTGCAAGGGAATGAACATCACGATAGTTTCCCCTTTTTTGAGTAACTATTTTCCCTTTTCAACTCTAGCTGTTGGATGGCTAAACAAAGAAAGAAACTTAAGTGGTTGACTTTTTGTGTTAACCTGTTGCAATTAAATGTATATAAACGTGTCTAATTATCTATGTTGATTGGCATGTATTTGGATGTGTTCAGGGATGCTGAGCTTTCTGATTTTCATCTCTAGCTGTTAATCCTTTTCTTTTCTTTTTTGAAAAAAATTGTATTTCTTATAATGCAATGCATTGACTGAGAAGCAAAGATAGCTGGTTGGTGAAACAAGTTTATATTTTCATACCTTGATCAGATGGCAGACAATGCAACACTTTATGGAGTTTGCTTACATGTGCCTGAAATTGTTCAACGTCCTCCTGGTATCTTAGGCGTTTCATCTCCCCATGCTCCATCTACTGCAGCATTTAGTCGTGTTTTAGTTTCCGCACCTCGTTGTTACTGTCTTCTCACTAGAGTTCCTTTCTTTGAGTTACACTTTGAGATGTTGAACAGGTTGGCATACTGACTCATGTTTCTAGTCAAAGATTAAACTGTTTGAAAATTTGGTTTTCTTGGCTCTAATAGGATTCACCATGACTTACTTGGATGCAGTCTCACTGCACAGGAGCGTCTAAATCGGATAACACAATTTGTAAATGATATGAGTCTCACACCTAAACCAGATGATCAAACGAATTCACATGTTGACTCCCAAGAGAGGGGATGTTTTAGTGATTGTGTGGCTTGTGCAATACCTGTTGGTGATGTAGCAGCTATCACTTCTGCGGCTGCAGGAATTATAAATGATGACGAGAACCCACACTTATTGAAATTGGATTCTCAGTCCCCTGTAAGTATGACTGGAAGTGAAGCTTCAGATTTTTCCCGAGATAGCAGGAAGAATTTGCATGACCATGATGAATGTACTTTTGGGACACCAGAAACCCAGCCAGATGCTTCAGAAAGAACATATGAAATGTATGAAAATGGTCATATTTCTCCAGAGTTTGGAACACCTTTATCTTCTCGAGGTCCTGTATTGGAGCGTGTGGGGAGCTCTGAGTCACTTTTCAGAAGGTAGATTGATAATTTTTGTACTAAAGACAGATTGCAATTTTATCCTTTGCAGACTATCATCACTATGTTTTTATTGAATGCATCGGCTGGGATATGTTTTTAATCATTGTTCACTGTGTAATGTGAATATCATTCTTCTGCTCGTGATTTTTTTCAAGTCTATTTCAGTTTGCTTATAGCCTTTACTGTTTTCATTGCCATCTTATGCATATGGGTTTTCTATTCAATTTCAATAACATTATGTTATAATTGGCAGTCCAACCAGAAGCATGACATCAGATGATGACAGTGAATTTTTTGCAAATACTGAGAAAGATTATGGAGATGAATTCTTAATGGAATGGGCTACGGTCGGTATTAAATGGTTTGCCTTTTTTCCTCCACTGATTTAACTATATTGATGCTTGGCTGATACTTAATTTGTTTTCTGTGCTATGAATGGTTTGTATAGGAGACTAAGAACGACTTGCTACAGATAGTGTGTGGATATCATTCTTTATCTATTCCACCTCGAGGAAGCCAATTTATTTTCCATCCTCTTGAACATCTTCAGGCCATAGGCTATAGACGGGCTTCAGTTGCTGCTCTTGGTTTTGATGGAAATTATTTCAAATTCTTGGAACCTGCTCAGGTAATTCTGGATTTTTTTGTGAATACTTTAAAGAAATCCTCTCTACAATTCTTCTCATTCACTACACTTGGTAAAAGGTCAATTCAAAGTTGGCTGCTGCTGAGGAAGCTCTTGCATTATCGATATGGACAACTGCAACTACTTGTCGTCTTTTGTCCCTTGATACTGTAAGCATAAATTATAGTCAGGATTGTTGTATGTGATCGATGTGGTCAATAGTTCTTTACAAAATATGGTTTCAAAAATAGTCTCCTTTGCAACAATAAATCTTTTAAATTAGTCTTTCTGGCCATTGAGTGAAAAATGTTATAAATATGAAATAAGAGGCCCTTAAATTTTATTTCTTTTGTGTACTTGTTTTTGTTATGTTTCTCTGCATTCTGTCTCCTGCAGTTATGATGCTAAATAACATTTTTTTATTATAGTATAGCTCATACCTTCTGAACTCTGATATCTAACTACAATTACTGAGGATTAGAACCACACTGTTTTGCTGTCTATCAGGTTCTCATATTGAGCACTTAGAACTTATTGTTTATGCTATGCATTGCGATTGTAATTTGTTTAGGACTATGAGTTGAAATTAATTTTTGGTTGAAATTTTGAATTGTAGTTTGATATAATCTTGGGCCCCTTCCTACTAGCTTGCGGTTTTAGAAAACTTGGTTCTTAGATATGCTATTATGCTTCCCAGTTCACTCTTTTTAGCTGCAAAAAGCATTTTGCTTTATTTTTATTGATAAATTGAACACTTCCTGCCGAGGAGCCATGCTTAAAATTTTTTTAAATTATTTGTCCAAACTAAAGACAAAAGAAAATAGAATTAAAACAAAAGGAATTTCCTATTAAGTAGTTCTCAGAGGCTGGAACAAGATCTCTTATTTCTTTTCTGCCTGTGCTTTCACATAAGTAGAATCTTCTCCTTGTTTTTTTTTTTTGAAGTAAACTAAAATGAGAAAGGGGAAGAAAGTGGGAAAAGAAATGGTACTTCTGAATGTTGATTCTACAATTGAAATATACAAATATGTTAGTTACGTGCATCCAAGCCTTTGGCAAGGAAATGATTATCTTTCATTCGTTGAAAGTAATAATTCAATTTTGCAACTTAAACTCTACTTCCTCTTGGTAATTTTTCTCACATGCCACTTATTGTGACTAGTGCAGAACTGCAGATAACTTCATTGTATCATATGATTGATTTAAACTTTGATGCATATTGTTGCTGGCAGGTGCTGAGTTTATTTGCAGGAGTGTTATTGGAAAAGCAGGTGATTTTAGCTTGTCCAAATCTGGTAAGTCATTGAGACAAGCATACAGATTGATGATCTCTGATTCACTTAACAGTGTTATATGTTAAATCTTAACAATTTTTGGTATCCATCAACCCATCTGAATTCTACAGAGAGATTATACCAAAATTTTCCATTTATATTGGCCTTTTTGAAATGATGCAGGGTGTTCTATCTGCTGCAGTACTATCTCTTGTTCCGATGATTCGGCCATTTCAGTGGCAGAGTTTATTTTTACCTGTGAGTTGATTAGCATTCAGAAAGGCCCCATTTCAGATATCCCTGGTGGCGCATTCGCATATTTCTAATGCAATGTACCTTGCTTTTCAGGTTTTACCTGGGCGAATGTTTGATTTTCTTGATGCACCAGTTCCATATATTGTGAGAACTATTTTATTCAACGTTATAAAAAAAATAATGGCTTTGTGTATTGTAGTTTTGCTGATTATTACTTTAGCATTAATCACTTATATTATACTTCCTCCAGGCTTTTGTTTTATCCATTGTTAAGATCTAGTTTTAGTGCTTTTTTTAGTGCAATCTCACTTTGATCCGTGGAAATGCATGGAACCCCACTTAGTCTACTTGAAAGTAGAGTGAATGGCTTCCTTCTGTCTTTTTCGTCCTGAAAGTCATGAGAACTGATTAGTGAATGGCTTCCTTCTGTCTTTTTCGTCCTGAAAGTCATGAGAACTGATTTGCTACAGAGACTAAACAGCAGAAATAGCCATGCCTGTCCTTTTCCATACTCCCTTTATTTATTTATTTCTTTGATTATCTTGCAGGTTGGCATACAATACAAACCAGAAGATGTAACGTTGAAAACTACTAATGTTGTTTACCTCGATGTACTGGAGGATCAGGTTTGTCAAGTTTGGTGACTTTTCAATACAATAAAATCGGGTGGCTGGAAATTTCTAAAACGAATTTCATAATTCCTCACCATCCTGCTTTGTTTATGTAGTTGCACACATGTCAACTGCCAAAACTACCACAGCACAAAGTGCTTGTCTCTCGGTTAGCTCCAATTCATGCTAGGCTTTCACGTGCAAGTACCGTAGCTAAAAAGCATCCTGTATATAGGTTCAACGAAGTCCAGGTTTTTGTAGACCTCGTACTTAAAGACTCACTTGTTTCGCTTGCAAGTTTTCTTTTTGACTTTAATGTTTAACGTTATCTACATCGAAGCATGGAAACCGGCTGCATATGTAAACATTAGTAACCAATATGGTGAAAAAAGCGAGCCTCTCAACTCTAATCATAGCAAGCTTTATTTAGATATTTATGATTTGTCCACTTCAAACCAGCAATTTTTCTGCTTTCTAGATCACGGTGCTTCTTCTACTTTTGGTTAGTGCCTTAGGGGTAGTTTGAACTTGCTTGCAGGCTGAAGCAGCAAACCAGTTTTTGAATGTTATGTTTAACTACTTGCAGTCGCTTTGTTCAGGTCTGAGATCCCATACCATAACTTGTGTACAATCAGATAACGACAGGGTAAGATAACCAACTGATTGCTCATTCGATTTCTTGATGGAAATTCACTAGCAATGAAGAATAAATTGTGATCCTGGCTCATCCTGGGATACTTTTTTCCAGGTTTCTTTACTTCTCAAAGATAGCTTCATTGATTCCTTTCCTGCTAACGACCAGCCATTCATCAAGGTGACAGCATTTTTTTCCACTGGGGCCAACTATTAATTAGACTTAACCTATAAATGACAGGTCAATCCTATCATGAATAAGCATGCTACACTCTAATCATGCGAGGCATATTTTTAAGTGAATCCATCCCTAATGTTTTTCAATTTACCCATTTATCATAGAGAAAGTTTGACACTCTGTAATAGGAGAAGTTTTTGTTGATTGGTATGGTTTGAGTTTGCAGCTATTTGTAGATACACAGCTTTTCACAGTTCTATCAGACTCTCGTCTATCAAGCTTTGAGAATGGGTATGACCCGTTATGTGACAATGATGGAATACAAAAGAAGATCATTTGGCCATAGAGAGGAAGATATTGTTGGTCACTTCTAGATGCCAGTTTAGAGTGTCCTGTGTTTGGAGCATGGGAAATCAATTGGTATTATGTTAATCATAGTATATTAGTGGACTGATAGTGCCCTCAACATTGATTATTTTTACTGACCCGCGAGAAAAGAATCAAAATGTCCCTAATTTTTATTGAGGGATGTTTTCTTTGAATTGGCCGTACAAGTTGATTAAGTGTGAGAACAGACAATTTTCCTTGGAGGTTATGTATCATACAAAAGAAAAGGAGATTATTTAAACACCCACTTGTATAACCAGTGAATTGAATTGAGAGTCAAGTTTTCATGAGATCGGTGTAATGTGATTCTTCTCTTGCCGCTCTTTATCTAAGATGTTCAAATGATATTATATAGGAAGTAAACATTGTATCAAAAAAATATAGGAAGTAAACAAATCTTCTTTTTCTTTTGGAGCCCATGTCTTGTGGCGGCTCAATGTTTTGAACCTTTAGCGGCCCGATTCAAAATTGATTATTCATGGACCTGGCAGGTCCAACCTCCTTGTTTTAAAATGATGATGAATTTAAAATACTCAATAAGCATACATTATTTTTCACATTGTAATAAATTGACAGACACAAAAAAATGAAGTCAACTTGTTTCATGAGATACATCAGCAAAAGCAATATTACAAGATTCATCCATATTCAAATGATTTAGAGGTGGAATGCAAGTAACCTGAAAACGAAACATCAAAGACTCCAATGAAGTAAGTGCAACAGACAAGTCCCTGCATGCTGAAGAAATAGTGAAATTACATAAAAACATGGGGTGACATGTCCCACTATCCAATGATGGTACCTGTAAGAGGTAGCCACCTCATTGTCCACTAACCTCCTAACCCTAAGCATGTCTCCCACTTTTCCCCTCCACATCCATATTATCACCCGTCTTACTTCTGTCTTTTCATTGGGTTGGTAGGCCACGTGGATTTTTTTCTAATTCCTTGGTTGGTTTTTTTACCTGAATTCTCTGGTTGATGACAATTTGTATACATCCGTTCTCATTAATCGCTTTGTAAAAATAATACGATAGATAAGTAAATACTAATATGCATGATTTTTAGGCCCGCTTGTGAACACGGTAGAGAAGTACTTTTACGTAAATGTGTGAAGGAAATTATCTTATTTTGCGGAAAAACATTATTGAACGTGCATTTGAGTTCTCAATAAGCTCAACCAAACGGAGCATTGTGTTTGTGTGGGAGACTACGAAATGAGCGATGCAACAGTGGACTTTTCCAAGTGGGTCATGAAAGAGCAATTCAAATTTCAAGTACTGGCATGGTGTGAAAAAAGTCTCATGTCACCAAGTGAGAGTGGTGATATAGATGTTAGAAGATAGGACTTCACTTCATATGGTGATCATGAGAAGAAAATAAAACTTGATGACTCGATTAAGGATGCTAGGGTAATAGACAGTAATCTTACTGATAGGAAAGGAGTCATTTAATGGCTGTCGAGGGCTTTAGTGATTACTGATTAGGTTCTTGTCTTCTTGACAACAAGTCAGGGATGGGTTTTCTTCGGCAGATAAGTGCTTATTAAGTGGCCACGAGTGGCTGGGCTTTTAGTCCCCCTGGCTATGGCGATATGGTCTTGGAAAGAGACATACTATATGTAATATCATTACACACGCAAGACAGCTGCTTGCTGCAGAATGGAGATTTGTGCAAAAAGCGCCACAACGTTGGTACGTATGGTAAGTAACAGTAAGTGTCATTAATCTGAATCCAAGTAGCATGGGAACAGTGTTTCAATTTTAACTCTACTGATTTAACTACCATTCTATTAACTACGTTCAGGCTAACAATGAGTTTTCAATTTTAAAATCACCAGAAACCAGTAAGATATATTTACCAGTACCTAATTATATTAAATTTCAGCATGCCCATTAACAAAAATCGAAACCTTAATTCAAAACTGACGTATATTGTTTCCTGAGATCCAAGCCCTTGGTAAGAAAAATAAAAGGCCTTGGTTATCTGTTTTGACTTTCGATGGTTTATTTGGCCTCTTTGTATACATATAATCTGACACTAGTTTATGATTCTTATCTTTGTTTATATGAAAATGTTTTTAACACTGTTTTGATGTATCTACTTACTCTCGAATTCAAATTGTGTAAAGCAGCAGAGGTAATCCAAAAGGCTAACATAGGCATCATTATACATGTTTGACTCAGCGTTTGTAGGGTTAAAAGGCACGTTCAACCGCATTTTTTCGTAAAAGGAGATAATCTCTTTCATATATTTATCTCAGCTTACGTTGGGTCGCGTGTTATTTGCCATGCCAAGCTGCAAGGAGGTTACAGATATTGGTTATTGACTTCCAGTTTTCTGTCTTTCCTTCTTTTTAGACGACGGTAATGGAATTTTACCCTCCAGTCTTAACAAGGAAAATCAGCAGCATTATTTTCTTGGGCCCAAAGTCGGCCAGTCTCAACTTTCACGCCTTCTACAAGCCTGCCTCGTAGTCGACTGCCACACCCCTCTCTCTCTCTCTCTCACGCGCGCACCCCTTCTCCACGTATATCATGACTTATTTTTTTTTATAACTAGAGCTGGATCTAATAAAAAAAAAAGTTAGTTACTCACGATATAATAAATTAGGATTTGAATATTTATTGAGAGATACCCACATTTAACACCCGATAATAAATTAATATTATTATCTTTAATAAGATGATACATATATTTAAAAAATATTTTTCAATAAGGTTATCCGTTTTTTTATACCTCACCCTTTTATTATATCATTTATAGAAAGTTTGAATTCACGGTTTTGTATCTAATAAGGTGCTGAATGAGGTGTTTGATAGAAATTAATTAGGATGTTCGAGTTTCATTAACTCATTAGATATAGACTTTTCAGATCCAATTTGGACAATATAGATATGATTTTTTTATTTTTTTAAATTTTATGAAAAATGTATTTTACTATGAATAAAATCTAAAGTAAAATCAATCTCGTAACTATCATACTTTTATAAAAATCACATATGGACCGTTCAGAATCAAATTTGAATGGTGTAACTCTCATGGATTGAGGTGCATTCTAATCATATCATGTTTGATTTGGAGTTTTGAACACGGAACCTTAAATTCAAAGATTTTGAACACTTCCTCATTCATTTATGCAAGTCACTGGTTGCCAAATGAATAAAAAAAATCAAATTAAATCTTACCCAAGAGATGTAGTATGTGACGAGTCCCAATAATTTATCAACAGACATCTTTCACCTGTCTATAACAAATCATGGTCGCTTGTTACATATACTATACAATTTAATTATAATTGTTCCGATGAATTATTGTCTGCCTTTAGTGGGACTCGAGAGTTGCTCATCTTGTGACGAGTCGTCCGATCGTTCTCTGGTGAATCAATCAATGTCGAATCAAGCTTAGACAACAAATATTTAGCGTGTGTTTGATTATCACGTTTGGAGTGGATTTTACGTAAATCGAAATAAAAGTCATCTTGTATATTTACTTTGAATTATGTGAAATGATTTTTTTCAATTGTTTTCCAAACTGGTACTTGATATATTAATCATCAGTGGCAGCCTCCTCACAAATCAAAAAATAAAGTAGGCAAAGATAAATGTTTGACAATCCGTAAACTCGTCTCTATTGGATTTGTTTGGTTAGTTCGTTAAGATAATGTATACAGATTCCGAGGTAAATATGTGAGAGGAATTTTATTTCGGTAAACACAAGAATGGCTTTTGGATGCCTAAACAGACTATCCAAATAAACCTATTATGTTACACGTAAATCGAAATAATGGTTATAGCTGCCAGACAAACGGGTTCACAAAGATCTGAGTCACTGTGGCCCGCCACCCGTCCCTGTGACACCTCATCGTTGCTACACACAAAACGGGCAAAGGTT
>JANTPZ010009055.1:0-11944 GCA_025593235.1 Vachellia pachyceras
AGAAATATTTTGAAATTAAGCTATAGAGGGAAGAACTTCTAGCAGTAGAAAAAAAAATAGAGGGCTGATGGAACAAAAGAAGATTATATTGGACAAGAATGGTTAGTTCATAGAACATTGCACTTACTAGACTAACTATGAAGACCAGCCTCAACTTTGCCAAAATGTTAAAAAAAACAAAAGAATGTAGAAAGATATCCTTCTAATATGGTGCTTGGGAAATAGTCATGTATTTCATCAAACTAAAACTATTTTGCCTCCAGTTTCCCTTATGCTCATGCTATCATCTAATGTAGTAAAAAATCCAATTATACTAATTTTTTTTTTTTTTTTTTGGTGACACAATTATACTAATTTATGTCTGATAAAGACCGCTATCGATTGATACATCAATGCATTTGGGCTTTAATCCTTTTTTCTCTACTCTAGATTACAAGTCATTTATTAATTATTACTGAAGAACAAAAAAACCGCATAGAACAAGTTCTACATGAAATTAGGTTTCATCCAATCACAAAATAATCAAATGAACGAGTTTCAAGCGAAACACTTCAAAATGAAATTTTAACTTCAAGATGCATAATGTCCTGTAATATAGAAAACCCAAGTTCATTGTAAGTTTACCTTTAGATTAGCAACAAATATCAGCAATAGAAATTAAATGAACTTATGAGTAATCAACACTGTGTTTCCTTTTCCTTTTCTTTTTATTAACAAATTATTCAATTTATGAACCACTAAAACATAAATTCAAAGGAGTAATGAGTAGCAAAAGAGCTTATGTACCAACCCATGCCGATCACTAAATTTCTTTTACTCTTTATTGCCAAAATTAAATCATGCTCTCATATTTCACTGAAAGGCAGCAAACATAAAATAAAACCTATGACAGAAATTAAGGACACAATATATGCGAAGATTTGGAAGTATAGATGTTCAACTGGTATGAATTTGAGGAAGGAATAATTTGGCACACAAATCCCAAGTTATCGACAAAGTGGATTGAGCAGGAACAGGGGAAAAACCTTAGGTCCTAGATAATATTTCATAATCTGAACTTATATACGGCATAATTTCCTCACAGAGCTCCCAATCATGGAATCAAAGCAACCAATACTGTGTCATTGAATCTTTCTCATACCTTCCATTTTCCAATACTTTCAGTTACTCTATTTCAAAAAATATAGTAAGAGTTGGACAGAAGGAACTTGGAAATTCCCTAAATATTTGCAGCTACAATGATTCTACGGCTCTTTCGAATCGATATGCTCAAATAGAATGGTTGAATGAAAAGTTAAAATCAACTACAAAAATATTCCTTAATAATAAATCAAGTACACTAATTATAATCTAAATTTCATCACAAATAAGCTGAAGCTATAATCAGAATCAACAGCTTAGAACAGAAAAATAAGCTGACTAACAAGAATAAAGAACACGACAATCAATCAGAGCTGAGAGAACAAACTCAGACACTCACCTGAAGGAAAGACCGAATCTGCAAAACGCTAGTCAAAGCTGTTGAGACAAGAGAAGACCGGAGATGGAGGCGCTGCGCTGAAGGAGGAGGAGGGAGGCCAAACCAGAGAAGCCGCCGCCGAGACTCTTGAGGGAGTGACCGAGTGTCGAGTGACTAGTTGGGGTGAGCGGCTAGGTTTAAAAATTTATATATTTATACGTTTTCTTCGAAATAATTTACTTGACCACTCTATTGTTAAGTTAGCAACCCTGAAAAATTAAATAAAGTTTGTAGAAACAATCGCAAACAAAATTAATAAAAAGATGGAATTAGATAAAAAAATAAATACATTAGATCTCCTACATATATTAGAAAGAAAATAAAAATATATTCAAAAAAGAAAAGAAAGAAAATAATTTTATTTTAGTTGAATTTGAATTTAAAGAAGTATTTCTTTGAGTTATAAACTAATATATATAATATAATAATATACATAAGTATCTCAAAATATATATTAGGTCAAAGTATACATTTTCAATTCAATCTTTTGAATTATATCAAATATTTAAGACGCCAAATAAGTATTCTAGGAATATTATTTAATATTTTGTTATTATAATGCAGTATCTTAAGTAGTGTAAAAGTATGTTATATCTATAGTTTTAAAATATTTTCTTAATCATTACCTTCATTTAGAGTTAGAGCTTTTTGTCTATTCAAAGCCCTCTGTGGCCTATATAATGAATATAATAATTTATTCTTTTAAGGATTTGTTTGGAAGCTATTTTAAAAATAGCTTTTACAGATTCCGAGGTAAAACCTATGTTTTGGAGAATAGATTTCGAAAAATAGTTTTTACATATTCAGAGGCAAAACCTGAGTTTTGAAAAGTGATTTATGTTTGGGAAGTAATTAGCTTTTACGGATTCCGAGGTAAAAAGTAGATATGAAAAAGAAAAGAGAAAGAGTGAAAAGTAGGAAAGAGTAAAGAGAAATGATGAAAATAGGAAAGAGGAAAGAGAAAGAATGAAAAAAGTAGAAAAGATGAAAGAAAAAGAAGGAAAAAAAGTAAGAAAGAAGAAAGAGAAAAAAGTAGGAAATAGAAAACATATGTTTCAAACCGAGGTTTTGTAATTAAAATAACTTTTTTCTGAAAATTTTTTATGCTTAGACAAAACCTAGGTTTTTGGTCAAAACCTAGACTTTGTAACCAAACCTAGGTTCTGGGAATAGCTTCCAAACAGGTTCTTAAGCACATTATGAGTCCTCACTTCATTATTCACATCCATGGCTTTCCATTGGACGTTATTTCATGAGTTTGAGCCTGAATACAAAGGATTTTATCCGATCTGCTCCTCCAAATGTGTTTTTGTATATGGTTAAAAAAATAGACTGAATATTAAATTGGGTGAGAAAATAATTTAAGGGTTGCTGGGTCAAATCAAGTATACTTGGAGTTGAATCGGTTATATTAAAATAATAGAATTTAGCAAATTATATTTTATTTTATAAAAATTAATAGGTAAAACCTAGAATATGATTTTATTTTACCCTTATTTTAAATTTTTAGAGTTTAATTAAATAACAATAATAAAAGCAATTGGGATAAATAGATTAATTTTATCTTATTTTTTCATGATTGAATTTGTTTAAATAGAAAATAGAAAATTAAATGTTAGTTTTATTACCGTATTTTTAAAATTAATGAACCAAATCTTCTTACTCTAGTTTCATTTTTTTATATTTCTAGCTTTCAGACTTTTTTTAAAAAACCGGTTAACACATTCAATCCGCCGGTTTGACAGGGTAAATGTTGCCTCCGGTTCAAATACCAACCCAGACTGGATCGAAAATTGTTTAACCAGTTTCCGGCATAAACAAATGATCTGGTCTAGCTTTTTGTTCTTTGTTTTTGTACCTCCAAAATGGTTTGGATTCAAAAACATACATAATAACCTCTTGAATATGAATTATTCCCCTTTGCCTTTCATCCACTTGACCATTATAATGAAAAGTATTCAAAGTGCCCTTTCACAATGCGCTAAACTCTACAAGTAGGGAGATCCCACCTTGATGGAGAGTTTTACCAATGTTTGATGCTCCAAAGAGATACACAATCGAGGCATGATATTCTTTATCAAACACAAAATTAAACTATCAAACTAATCAAATAAGGAACAACTCTTTATGTTCTAAACGATTCTGCTCTCTTCATGTGTTGTATTTCTAACTCCCATGGATGTTGACGATATTGGTGGGAATGATTCTTTGAAGAGTACAAGAAAAAGAGATGAAGAAGATGGAAAGGAAAGTTGTGCATAATGTCTCCAAGGTGTGGGCAACAATTTCCTTTAGGCTTAATTCACCCCCACCTATTCCTATATTATAGGGTGCAAGTTGGGTTCACCAGTGAATTTCCTGCATGATACAATAGAGACCTTTGAGTATGGATTGCACTCCCTACACTCAAGCCAAGACAACAAAAACTTTTACAAAGTGACAGTTTGTCTTTTTCTAAGTGTGCACTCAAAGAGAAAGACAATGAGTTTAATATTGTTGTAAAGAAAATTGTGTGTAGAATTGTGTGTCCAAATGGGGGGATGGGGAGGGTATTTATAGAGGATGGAGAGATGTATTGAAATGGTATCTTTTGGAAACAATGTCCCTTCAATTAAAAGTCACAACCATGCCACTTCAAAAGTCGCAACCATAATGACTTTTCCATAAAGAGTTGCACCTTTATGGTATGTAAGGATACATGATTTTAGTATTGCAACCCCCTACACACTCTTTCAAATAAATTAATTAATTTATAAATTAATTAATTTATAAGGACACAACTTTATGAAAAATCACATCTCTTCATTTGAAAAATTACATCTTTTCATTTTTGAAAAGTACTCTAACAATGGATACCTGATCATGCTAATAGAATCCTAAAAAGCTGAAAAGGAGTAAGGTATCCACTTAAGTGCTTGTTTGTCAGAGCGTTGTAAAATCATGTTAATTCAAATCAAAACATAACTCCTCTCATGTACTTATCTATAAATGATAAATCACGTTGGAAAAATAACTCTCAACGTGATGTATTACCCAAGTGATGTAGGTAAGGCCATCTTGATTATGTCATGAAGGTGATATAGTTACTTAAGATAATAGTACCTGCATTTTCTAATATATGATCTTGTTATTACACCACTCGTTTTGTGATGTAAGAACGAGATCTTATATTAAGAATCATGTATAATATAATTGAAACATTCGGGGATATGGGGAAAAACTCAGAAGTCTTGATATACAATACTTTGCTTAATTAATCATGTAGATCTCAAATGGGCCCGTTTGGGAACGCGACGGGGAAGTGCTTTTACGCAAATCAAGGTAAATATGTGGAGATCATCTTATTATACGAAAAAAACGCTGTTGAATGGACTTTTGACTTTTACAAATGGTATGTCAAACAAGCCTAATATTGACATGTGCGGCACAATAGAGATTGAGTGGCCACGGTAGAGAAGTGATTTTATGCAAACCGAGGTAAATACGTGAAGGAGATTATCTCGTTTTACGGAAAAAAATACTGTTGAACGTGTGTTTAACTTTTGAAAACGTTATTCTAAACAAGCCTGAATTTACTGTAGTACTGAGCTATGACTACGTGCTGTACAGTTCCATGTAAACTTGGAAATTCATAGTAGCAAGGAGGCCTTTTGATGGTTAAGGATATGGCAATGGGGTGTTTTGTTTATCTTGTGAAATCTTTTATAAAAGTTGTTTTAATACAGTTTAGGGGTTGCGAGATTCATCACTTTTTCCTCTCTATTTTTTTTTTTTTGCCATGGATTCACTTTTAGTCCATATTTTACTATAGATTTTAAATAACAAAAATTCATATAAATAAATTTAGCATGTAAGATTAAGTGTAGATTGTAGAGGATAAAACATCTAGAAAATTATAAAATATTTTAATAAAAATATACCGTTGTATTCAAATTAATACTTAATAAATATTATAATTAAAATATAAAGGGGTTTTTGTATTCAGATTAAATTTTAAAAATTTAAATTATATATATTTATTATTAAGTGGGGAGAAAATGGAGAGGAAGCGCTTGTCATAAGCTGAAGAACACAAGAAAATGGCGAAAATGGTAAGATTAAACCAAAAAAAAAAAGGCTTACAACAGAAAAATAAGGTTAAGAACAATAGAATCGATTAGAGGTGAGAGAACAAAATCAGAGTCTCACCCGAATGAAAGACGGAATCTGCAAAATGCCAATGAAAGTTGGAGAGAACGAACTCAGAGACTCACCTGAATGAAAGACCAAATCTGCAAAATGCTAATGAAAGTTAAAGAACGAACTCAGAGACTCACCGAACAAACTCAGAGACTCACCTGAATGAAAGACCTAATCTGCAAAATGCTAATGAAAGCTGGAGAGAACGAACTCAGAGACTCACCTGAATGAAAGACCGAATCTGCAAAATGCTAATGAAAGCTGGAGAGAACAAACTCAGGACCTCACCAGGAGAGATGACGAGAACGAAGGTGAGAACGAACAAGACCATGGAGCTGGCGGCTGCCGTAGATAGATAATTGAAAGGAAGAAGATCGAATTTGAAGTCCACCAACGCGAGTTCTGGGCCGAGAATTATAATACCTTTTCTTTATTATATGATACTAGCCGGTGTGATGCACGATGAGCTTCTTGTTTACATCCATTATCACTCATACATATTAATTATTGTGCTCATTTAGAAAAGTTTATTTAATTCCCAAAAGTACGTTTAACAGTGTTTTTCCGTAAAACGAAATAATCTCCTCCATATACTCACCTCGGTTTAAGTAAAAGTACTTCTCTACCGCATTTCTAAACGGATACATTGTATTACATGCAAATCATTTCTTTTCATTAAAGTTTCAAAAGTCAATATCAATTAAATTATTATATCATATTTATTTCATTCAACCACAGGTAAGTATGTCAATGCAACTTTTGAAATATCTCGTGATATACAATATTTGTTGATGTATTCTCATAAATGCCCCCACTTTCATTGACTATTACTTTCAATCCATCAATAGATTTCACCCTTGATAATGCAACATATAATTAGCCATAAGTGAAAACAAGCCTTATCAAATATAATTAGACATGCGTTAATGCTTATGATTCCTAACTTTTGTTGATAGTCATAGCAAATGATAATGTAATTGGAAATTGTCCCTTGTGCATACGAAAAGGCCATTTGCTTTTAGAAGGATTCATGTCCATCCTATGTAACAACACTCATTGATTTGGTTTTGATCCATTCAAAGTAACTGCTTTAATAACTATCTTCCCAAGCTTAGTGACTCAAAGGCAAGTACCATTGCACAAACCAACTGCTTGATCAATATTTCTCAACAACATAATTGATGCTCTAACCTTGAGTGTCAATTTGTGTGTTGCTAGTCCTGAGCGTGAAATGGTGTTTAAGAACTTTGTAATATACATATTGTCAAAGCAATCTCTATCTTCAATCGATTACAAATTGTGTCATAACAAAGAGCACATGTAATCATTGATTTGATTAATATGCTCTATTGTTGGTGTTAGTATTGCTCTGTCATTGAAGTATTCATTGTTTGATAAGTTCTCCAACAATTTTGGATATGTTCCACTGACAAGTGCATCTCATGGATTTGTGTTGGTGGTGATTAACAATTCATGTGACATCGTAATGTATGTGATCCTATCACGTGGAATTCCTATTTTCCCATCACATATATCTAAGAACCATTTTGAGAAATTTTGTAACAATAGGTTTCCTTTATCTTTGGTAGATGAAGTCAACCTCATGTTCTTCGTTAATTCGAAAGTAGTGCGATGAGCCCATAAGTGTGAAGAGCTAATGCATCAATCAACAATATATTGCCCTTGTGCCTCTTGGGATTATAGGTAGAATTTGCCGAAAATCATCACCCATCAACACACACTTCCCACTAAATGGTGCATGGCAATGCATAACATCCTTCAATGTATGATCGACAGCTTCAATACAATATCGTTGAACTTGGAGTTTTATCCCAATTTATTAGCTTTGTACTCTAACAATTTTGCTACTGGAGAGCTTTGCATAATGCAACAAATAGAAGACTTGTTAATCTAAACAGGAATTGCAAACTTTGGATATGTTCTTCCTGCTGGTAATAAAGCTGTCTCTATTCCACGATGCAACGGTTAAGACAATCTCCCCTTTAGCACGCAATGCTGATTAATGGCAATAATGAGTAAAGTGCTGGCAATTTTTTGGGGTAAAGTTACAGCACATACTTGCTAATACAACTCCGAAAAAATCACTACACGTTTGTCAATGAAGTTACAACGCTTTCAGCTCCTCCAAGTATGGACAGCCTTTGTTCAAGCACCTCAGAATGAAGGATTAAAACAAACCCTTGTTACATTACAATATGAAACCAATTTTTTCTTTAAAAAGTTAAAATTGAGGAATGTTGGAAATAGACCAAAAACTGAGTTCATATTCAGAATAAAACGCATACATTCAGATGCGAGTGGTGCCATTGCTTTCTGAATCACCACAAAGACATGTTCTTCGTTTGTAAGCCTTCATATGCTCTAATGGTTGCATCAGCACATGCACCATATAGAGTACATGTCAAGTCATTGTCCTCTCTAAAGGTAAATTACTGGGGAAAAGGTAAATAAAAAATCATTTCAGACAGTGCAACAAAGTTGGGATAAGGGTCCCAAAGTGTGCTCAAAAGAATCTTTCATTTCAAGATGGAGAAAATATATAGCGGAAAACTCCTTGGTCAAATATAACGAAGAACAGAGAAGGATCTTACAGAATGGTCAAATATGGCAAGATCCACAGCCTGCAAATCTTTCATCGGACGAGATTCGGCACCGTGGAAATGAACAACCTCCCTAAAAATCACTCTTTCTACCTTAACATCTATAACACCCTCACATAGTCCTTCAGATAGATCAGCCGTGAACAAAATATCTTGTGATTGCCATCCGTACGACGCAGTTGAGGAATATGTTCAACGGCCTAGAGGAAGAAAGTTTCAAGTGGATGGATTGGTATGGATTTGATGATATCTGTGGGTAGCAGAATAATGAGAAGGTATGCAGTTCTTTGGGCGCCTAGGCGTTGGAACGAAATGAGTGGAAGCTATACAGAGGCAATGGAGAGAAGTGGCGGTAAGGCAGATGGTGGTAAGACCAAGTTTTTCAAAATGGTGTCAGAAGCTCACTCATGGAGGAGACATCTGTAAAGAAGTAATGCTTCAGAAGACCATTGTGAAGCCTAGGACAAGTGTTTTTTTAGTGATGTTTACTTCCTTCGACTTGTGAACAGTGTTCTGTGAATGTAGCTGATGAGCAGCAGTTAAAAGCATTTATACATTTTCAAAAGAAATGGGAGGTTCTGTAAATTAGGTAAAACACAAGGATGGTTACAATATTTCATTCTTTCTTCTTTTGAATAAAATACTGGATCTCATTGAAAGTTAAAACACATCATACAAGTGTTCATCATCATATACATCATTACCATCAAAAGGAGGTTGATCATAATAGCAAAAATTCCCAACTAAGTTATGTTCCAATTTGGCTAGTTTATCTGCTTGCCTGTTATCTGCTCTCAAAACATGCTGTAAAACCACATCCCAGTTCTGGCTAACTAACAAATGTGCCTCATCAACAATATCCTTGAAAGGATGATTACTATTACAATCTCGAGAAACTAAGTTAATTGCCTCAACACAATCTGTATTAATTGTACTCTGGCTATACCCACGATTCCAACATACCTGAAGCCCATGGATGATCACAATAATTTCCGCAATAGTAGGTGGAACCGTGGTAAGCTTATAGCTGAATCCTCCTAAGAAGCCACTTTGTGTCAATTTTTTTTTCTTAGAAATAACCAATGTCTTAAAAATTTTAAGGATCAACGTCCATTTTTTTATAATCAACCTCAGTTTTTAATGGAATGGTGCAACATTACTTCATTTTAAAATTTTTAGGACAACATTGAACAAAAACAAATTTCTGCAGCAACATTGCTCCAGACATAAAATTGCATATAATGAAACCTAAGGATAACAGACATATTCCAGTATAACTGGAGGCATTCTTGGGATCCATGGTCCATCTTCATGCACTCTTGATAGATATGCAGCTCACTCAGACAACTGAAGGATCTGTTTAGTATTCTGTGCAGACTTGTCAGTGATTAGTATTTGTGACAGTAAAACTAGACAAGTAAACCAGAGGTGGAGTAGAAGCAGACTAAGAAAAAGGAACTTTACCACTTTGAATGGTATAAATTTATACTCCAAACTGCTGTCTTTTCACAGAAGCTATCAGCCTTTTCCACAGGACATGTTAGGTCAACTGTAAAGAAAGCAAATCACCATAGAAATTTTATCGCACTAAATGGTACCTAATAGACTGGTTCATATGAGCATAATCTCTTATAAGGGCATATGAGTAGCAAAATTATATTTTTTTTTCCCAGACCAAAAGCATGCACTTGCTTTACATACATGTACAAGACTACCCTCCAACACCTAGAATCTTTGAGAAATCAACCACTCCATAGCTCAACGAGGGGTCTATTTGGACATCTTATATTGCAGTTCTAGCTTTCCGATGTTTGTCCTACAGTATCTTGTTCATGTTTCATACTTCCGGGTCTGTGCAGGAAACTATATTAAACAAATCCCAAGCAAATTAGTTCATAACAAGGTTCAGGTTTTGTTGCGTTCTTGCGGATTTTTAGATCAAGAATTTCAGCTGATGTACTAGAGATTTCATAAATCAAAACACAAACATCATAGGAATGCAACAACCAAACTGCGATGGATGAAATTTGTGCTTCGTTATTGCTGACAAAGTACAGGGAGCAAAAGTTAGGGATGCACAGAAGGGACCAATTGAAATAACCTTTCAACCAGCATCTACACCATGCTATGACAGTACAAAAACATACCCTTTATTTTGTATGCACTACAACTTGCAACAGATCCTTGCTTCCTTTTAACAAAGTTCATTGTAAATAACTTTTCTTAATCAAGAAGACTTTCCAAAATCTTTCATACCTTTGAACAGCTAGGTCAGGAATTAATTTTCTTCGAATTACCCTACTTACATGGTTAGAAAAATATAGTAGAAACAGTATTAAAAAAATTTAGTGGCATATATCAAAAGAATAACTTACGATAATATCAACCCTCTCATTTTGAACAATTGCATCTACATTGGATAATGTGAATTAAATAATTTACACACAAGGCACATAATCCAGCCAGTATCATAATGGGACACAATAAAAGAGCATTGACGTACTAAATTTCATTACTTGAAGTTAGACATTGAGAGAAGATTGCATTCATCAAAGCCTAATTTCCACAGTAGTTCCATCTAAACCTAGAGACTTCTTTCACAAATTATATAAACATTTGTCAACAAACAGCAAATTACTAGTTTGCTACGAGGCATGTAAACTTCAATGTATATACTACCAAAAAAAGAGAGCATCATAGTTATCACAAGGCACTGTTTTCCTTTATAGAAGATAAAGTAAACATTTGCTTCTGTCATCAAATAGGCACGTCATAAGGAAATCTACAACCTTATAAAAAGGTTTAAAAAAAGAATTAAAGATCAAATTAGCTACATCAATTGTTTCCGCAATTCTAAAACTGACTTCAATTAAGCATGCAGAATCAAATTGGTCTCAGTACAATTCATCTTTTTTACTTCAAGCATATTTCCATAAAATGTTATAACCATCAAACCACTGCATTTTATTTTGTTAAATTTTGTGCACATGGACAAAACTAAAATACCTGAGCATGGGAATATGCTATCAGTATGCTTAAGCACTTCTCTTCATTTATTTAGGCTTGATGAGTGTTCTTTGAGGCTTGCATAACTTTGCACGTCCATGAAAGCAAACAGAGAAAGACAGTGAGACATCTGTAAGTTCATATGCATGATGTAAACTTAAAAAGCAATCTCAGTGGTCAGTACTCAGTACCTTACAAGAGGTTCATGGATGACTTCTCAAATAGAGAAGTTATATTTGGTTCTCTAAGATATAGGGAAGCACTTCAATGTGAATTTGGTAGACTTGTTTTTAGAATTTAATCACCAGTAATCCTGGCAAGAACAATATCCACCCTTGAAATGATGGAACCGCTTAACATCACGAACAACTATTTCTCTATCAGTAATGTCTGAAACAAGTTTCATATAATTATGGCAGTCCCCACAGATGCGGAGGTTTTTAAAAATCATGATCCTTTTCATAGGGGTAGTGCTCAAAAGTGCAAATGCAAGAGCCAGCTTTTCACTATGATGAATAAGATAATCCTCTCTCTCTTTACCAAGAACATTATGATGAACATGTTCTATTTGTGGCACATAACCCACTGATCTGAGTTTCTTGTCCAACTCTTCCAATTT
>JANTPZ010009058.1:0-18078 GCA_025593235.1 Vachellia pachyceras
ACAGATTCTGAGGCAAAACCTAGGTTTTGAAAAGTGATTTATATTTGGGAAGTTATAGCTTTTACGGATTCCGAGGCAAAAAAGTAAGAAAAAGTGGGTAGGAAAGAGGAAAGTAAGAAAGAGATAGAGAGAAAAAGTAAGAAAGAGAAAAGAGAAAAAAGTAGTAAAAAGAGAGTATGAAAGAGAAAACCTGGGTTTGAAACCTAGGTTTTGAAACCTAGGTTTCAAAATTGAAACCAAACATGCTCTAAGTGATATTTGGAGATTAAAAGAGAATTAAAAAGGTCCCTAGACAAGTAGAAAGTTACCGGACTAAAGTTATTTTACCGATATAAATTGTAACCATATCAAGTAGCCAAATTCCAATCTCATTTGCTTTTTGTAACCAAAATGTGTAACCATTAGTTACAACCATTAATGACCATTTTATGAGAGCCAATGAGAAGCCTTCAAGTGTTGGGAATGGTGGAAGCATAGAGCCATTGGATCACAACTTAATTTGCAAGAAATGATCTTAGCCTTTCATTCTTTTTGTGAAGATTTAATAAACCAAATTTCTCCTTCCTACTCCTCATTTCTGGCATGACTTCTTGGCAAAAAATAGAAGGAGGAAGACGCCATTTTTGGCTCCAAGAAGGAAGGAAAAGCTTCAAAAAGTTTCGAGGTAATAGGTTCCACCACTCAATCCTATACATATTCTTGATCCTTGCAATCTCCTCTACACTTCTAATGGATTGGATTTTTTATTAAAGCCCTCATTTTGGTGCTGAAAAGTTAGGGTTCTTGAGAGTGAAAATGAGAAAGAGAAGGATTTAGCTCAAATAATTGGTACCAAACAACTCTATACAAGATAAGGTGTTTTTTGGTGTATGTTTTGTCATAGTTTGATGCTTGTATAAATTTTGGGAAATCAAGAACCCTAGGGGAGGTGCTGTCCAAATTTTTATTTGATGAGGAAGAATTTTTTTTCAAGCTAAATAATGCATGACAAGTATTTTAGGATCAAGAATATGTTGTTATACATGATGGAAGTTTGAAAAATCACAAATTCCCTCCTTGTTTTGTTTTTCGGTCAAGTCAGAAAATAATAGGAGGAGTGTGATTTTCATGATTTTGATGCTTCCATTAGCTTTAGAATGGAAAATTGTGAAGGGTGGAAGTGAGAAAAGGATTTTGGAAGCATTGGAAATCATAAGAACAAGTTTACAAGTTCTAGGACTTGTAAAAGTTCAAGAGGATAGTTGTTGAGTTTTTAGAGCTTTCATGGCTTGGTAATAGCTTGAGATTGATGGTTGTGATGTTGTATTATGTATAGGAAATTAAACCATCAAAGAGCCTAATTGAGCTTTATTTATACTACATTTGTGTTTGAATTTCCAGAGTTTTTGATTTAATTTTAACCCTTCATGACCCTTCTTGTGCTTAATTTTGAAATTTAGAGTTGTTGATCTTGATTAGCGTGATTTTGAGTTCATCTATCATGAATAATGATATAATTTTACTTAATTTCCATTATGAGCAGTGATACTTCAAATATTTGCTATTTCATTTCAGGAACTCTGAACAAGAACATGAGGAAACAGCTCTGGGAAAGTTCGCCGCGGCCAAAGTTCAATCAGGTGAGCAAGAACTCTCGAGAGAGGTTCATCACGGCGAATATCATGAATCGGTAATGAATCAGGCTCCAAATGGAAATAAAACCCGACCCATCTTCTTGGATAAGACCTTGGACTGTTACTATATGCCAATTAGGGTAAGTTTTGAAAGGAGGGGGCAAGGAGACGAAGTTGGAGGCAGAAACCACTCATACTTCACATTTTCTCTCATTCTCTCTACTCACAACCCTAATCTCATCCCATCTCATCCATAATCCATCTATGCACCTCCAATCATCCATTCAGAGTCCGATTTCACTTCAAATGAGTAGTTGAGCATCTCCCTTCCTCTTGGAGATGAAGTTGGCCTAAGTTTGATGTTCCGAAAGGGGAGTATTAGTTTTCAATCTGTATTTATATTATGGATTACATAGTTGCTGAGTTAGGACTTGTAATTTGTACATGAATGCTTGGTCTCGGTCGAGCCAAACTTGAATTATTTGTGTATTGAACTTGCTTTGTGTTTGACGTGGTAGAGTGAAGTCTTATTTCTACCTATTCAATGAGATCTTTATTATTCTCTTCTATCTTCCTAGTTGTGCTTGATTTAAGAGGTAATATTGTGTTGAGTTGAATTTTTCACTTTATTCCGTACACACACTAAGTGTTTTAAAGGGTTTCATGGAATGGAGTTCATTACATGGAATTTCTGACCCAACGTGTTGTTGGGATTTTCATTAAGAAACTTAGTGTGAAGACTATTACTTTCCCTAATATTTTGTGAACTATGATAGCCTAATTCATTATCAAGAGGAAATCCATCATCCAACACCTTTACACTTCAATTCTGCTTTTACTGTTTTCCTAAATCAAAAATACCAAGAAGAAATTTTATTTTGTAATTAGCTTTAGGTACATAGCAAATTTCGAATAAAAAATGGTTTTCATTCACAAGAGAAACTTAATCACAAGCTAGGTAACTAGTGGTAAAACAGCTCCGTAGAGAATGACCCTGGGGTTGCACCTTATAGTGCAATCCTTGGAAATCACAAATCTTTTGATCCATTTCCATTGCATTACGACGACAAAGTTTTATCATGTGTGCCAACTAGGTAGGATCAGAGCCTTCTTGGAAGGAAGAGAAAGAAAGCTTCCAAGTTTCAAGGAAAGTTAAGAAACAAAGGTAGCAAAACTCCTAACTTCAAATAAAGTAATGAAAATGTTTTGAAATGTATGCATGACTTGATGTTGAAAATTTGTGATGATAAGTGTTTGAATATGTGCTCTTGATTTGATATGGCCATATGCATATCATTGTCTAGTTTGCACATTTCATACTCTTTTAATCACACACTCATTTACAAAGTATTGTCATACATTTATATTGGTATGTTAGTGTGTTTTACTACTGGGATTTCAATGAAATCTCATTCTTTCCAACTAAAAATTTTAGGTGCAAGCACAAGCAAGGGTAAGAGCAAGATGATTGATGATTGAAGAAAGCATGATATTATGTTTTGGCATGTTATAGTATGTAATATGATTGGAAATTATGTTTAAGTGATTTTGTAGTTATGTAAATTTAAACCTCTACATGATAAGTGAGTAATTATATGTGAATTCATACATGATCATGAGCAAATGAATTAGATAAGTTAGTCATGCATTGAGAGCAATTTGGAAATGATAAGAAGAGGTTTATAATATTTTTAGAAAAGAAAAGTTTGAGAAAAAGGGGTTCCAAGACCCTTAAAAGAAGCCAATCTTTGACTTGAGAAGAAAAATAGCAAACTAAGTCCAATTGAGCTGAAATTTTCCAGAAAAATAGTTCATATGGTAAGCTTTAAAATGAGTCCAATATAACTGAATTTGGACATTTATACTAGGAAAATGAAAAATGACCATATGAAAAATGTATCTTCACGGAATAAACTGTATTGATTGGGGAAGTTTTTGGATAAATGATTATTTTCCCTTGTAGATAAGGTTATAAGCTTCATATAGAAATTAGAACCACTAAATTTTAATTTTTCTAGAATTAATTATGAATTTTTAAAATTGGGCCATAAATTTAGAAAATTAATCAAATGAATAGTAACTCGGGTGAATTTTTTTTAATTTCACTTCTTTTGTCAATTTGAGTTATTTAAGGCCTAAGAGTGGTTCATTAATGACATGATATGAAGTTAAAAAGGTTAAGTAAGGAGTATTACATTTGACCTAGTCAAACGTTTCCTTTGACGAGGTGATGATAAAGGCTATAATCGGGCTTAGGGATCTCTTATATAAAGGAATGTGAATGATCAAGATGTGATTTGTCCCTCATGTTGGTTGAGAGATATTACTGGGCCCTTGATGAGTGAGTCTGAGAAATGTATGGCCATATTGTAAGGAAAAGAAGTTTTGGTTTCTTAGATCAGACTACTCAGGGATCAAGAAAGTAATGGTCATGAATAGGAGGATGACATCATCCATGTCTCATCCTTGACTGAGATATCGTGTGACAAAAGGGAGGTGATGTGGTTGCATGAAAGGTTGTGTTGTGTTAACGATCTCCATGTGTTTTGGGTAGTCGCAACGTCTTGTTATAGGCCACTTGTGACTTATAGGCTAGTGCTAAGTTTAGCCCACTGCCAACTTCATATGGGCTTACAGGGTCACACGCAAGAACAGTCCAACATGAGCTTTATTCAGATTTTATTTATAAAGATAAATTAAAATTCGTTATCTCATTATTTGGATTAATTATATGGATATGATTTAATCAAATTAGATTAATCCAAATTAGAATTACAAAATTCGAATTTCATATTTTTAATTTTAGATTTTGAATTTCAAGATTAATGTAGATTAATCTTAAATATCTTTTGAATTTCAAATTTCAAGATTAATAAATATTAATCTTGAATATCCTTTTTTGAAATTCAAATTTCAAGATTACTCTTATTAATCTTGAAATTTGAATTTCAACTATGGTTTCAATACAAGGAGTAGAAACACTCCAAATATACCCCAAACATCATATCAAAGGGAGGATGATGACCTAGCGGTAGGTTCTCCAACCCAATTTGATATGAATGGTGAACCCAGAAGTATTTCTGTTATCAAAAATCATTTTGAAATTGATAAACCAAGTCTTCAAAAAGAATTTTATTCTTTAGAAAATGCTTTACAAAGAAAATAGTTTAATGAAAATTTTAAAGGTGATTTAAGAAACCAAGTTCAAACTCAATTTTATAAATTTATGGAATTTCATGAAATAAACATTACCCTTTTCAATTGGTTCCAGATTTATACTCACAAACATAATTTAAACTATCCCTTTTTTATAAATATCAATGTTACTAAAAGAGATTGGAATACTCCTTCGAAAGAAACAATTTCTTCAGCCTTCCCTTCAACCCGTGTTCAAATTTCAAAACTAATAGACGATAAAGGACATCATATTATCGTTGCACCATTCAAATTTAAAAATATTGAACAAGAAGTTGACCACTACAAAAAAATTGCTTATTCCTACAGATTTTAATTTGCAGGTACAAGGTTCGTAGAAATTTATTTTCCTGCGGATTTCAAATCCGCAGGTAATTTTCCTGCGAATTTTTTCGTAGGTAATTAATTTGCAGGAAAATCCGTAGGTAATTTGGAATTTTTTTAAAAAAAATTCTATGAATTTAGTTACTAAATAGTTCAAATGTTTTCAACACCCTTGCAATTATTTTCATAGGTACAAAAAATATCTTCAACACCCTTACAATTATCTTCAAATGTCATATAAATAGTTCATGACTTTAAAAACGAAAAATGCCACAAGTAATTGTTTACAACATCACATCTAAAGCTACAACTGACAACTAGATGGAAAGAGTGGGCACAAGTAATTGTTAGACACTAACTTCATTACAAGTTTATTTTCCAGTTGATTGCGAAGCACAAACTGCTTCTTTCATAGCCTCTCACTTTTATTCTTGTAGCCATTTCCTTTGGTTAGTTAGAGGATTTCTAGATAATTCCTTGTGTCAAAGATTGATTCGAACTTTGTCCAGATGGGGTGTAGCCTTGTAGCAAAGGTGTCGCTTGAGGCCATCCAGTAGCAAGGAGAAGGTGAAATTGCTGCAACAAGCTAAAATGTTGTTTGAAGATGCCTTTTATATGGACTCTAATAACATCCAACTAAGGGATGGCTTATCTGCATGCCATACTGAGCTCAAATTTAGGCAATTGTGATCAGTTCATTGAAAGAGTTAATAACAAGAAGCCTTATCCAGCTTTTCAATATGGGGCCATATCTGCAGCAAAACACCACATTGTCAGACATGATGCTAGAAATTCTAACAGAAAATTATATGGCAGCGTAATAAGCAAATAAGTAGTATTTACTAACAATGATATTTATGCTTATTGAAGGGGAAAAGGACTAAATGAACTTGGATTCCTTGGGATACAAAAAGACTAAATGTAGTAGTATTTACTAACAAAGATATTTACAATTTTGGTTGGGCAAGTAATAAGTAAGAGGTATACATTATGGTTTATGATCAACAAACAAAAAGTTCCCTAGTATAGTTAAAATAATCTCAATTTGACACAGATATACAACGCATATACTCTGTACTAACAAAAAAGGCTTCTTTTAGTAAAATGTTTTAAAGAAAACCCCCCAAATTAGCATCACTCAGAATTGAGAGAAATATGAAATGGAGATTACCATATTGGGGAATATATAAACAATGATGCAGACACTGTATGAGGAAGAAATTAAAAAGCACCCACTAGGAGCAACAGCTGCGGAAACAGGAATTAGGTGAAGCCAAAATAAATAAATAGCAAGCAACTAACATTTGTTTGTATAACTAAGGTTGGAGGCCGCTTACATTGACTACCTTTTCCTTGGAGTGGTGACTGAAAACTCTCTTGATTGTGGAAAAGCAACTTCCCTTCTTTCCCATGACAGTGGCATTACTGTTTCTTCCTACCAAAGATAATGAAGATGGAATACCACCTCATGTATTCATGCTTACAGTTACTGCCCAAATTAATGACTTTTCAGCAAGCTTCATACATAAGATATGGCCAAGGTCATTGATGGGAAATTACTAAGAAAACTTTACTGTTTATTAGATGACTTTAACTAATATTAATTCATGAACACAGAAAAAGCAGTTATATGTCTATGGATAAGAATTAGAGCACGACACTGAAATTGAGACAAGCATATGATAGAAAAACTATGCGATCTTCTTTATAATCTGCAAAATCTTGTCCTCTTTCGTTGCCATTTTTCCTTTTGTCTATTTTGTTAAAAAAATTTCTGTTAATGAGATGTGGCAAAAGAAAAAACTTTATAATAATATATTCTTATGATTCCTACCGAGCCATGTATTACCAAATGCCTTACTGTTTCATTTTGTATCCCTTGATTGGAAAGATAGCTCAAACAAGGATTTAGTTGTCATTTGTGTAGCTATGTGAGACGTTGCTCTCTTTCCAGTGCAATACACACACATAGCAAATGGGGTTTTCTTGCTTCATAGCTGATTTGTTTAGCAGCAAAAACGCATGCCCATGAATCATCATTATATGGAAATGAAGTGAGGGTAAACAATGATTTGGAATCCCCCAAACTGATCAGTCCAGTTGAAAATATAATTTTAAAACAAGAGACTCAATACCACAAAGATGCAAAATAAAAGAAAAAAAATCCGGCACAACAGAGCAACTCACTAAAATAAAAATGACTGGTGAAATGTAAGTCCTAAACAAGAAAATGATAGTAAAGAGGAGAGAGGACTATAACCAGTTGTCTCATTAGTCAAATTTTCACAGATAACTCCAACCCATTCACAGCAATCAACATCAAAGGACCATGATGTGATAATAGTCCCATTTGTGAGGTTGCAGGCAAATTGCCTCAGAGCCAATAGATCACGAGGGTCACAAGAAGATGATGGGGTTGAGGTTTTCAGACCTGTAGATAAGCAAAGAAAGCAAGTCAAAAACCCCCCATTAGAGCAAACTCATTAAGAAATATCTCAATACCAACATTATGAAATGAGAGAATATCTTCAAAGCTCAAAATCAAGGTTAACGCTAAGCTCCCATCGGCGAAGACGAAGAAGAAGCTAGCGCCATTAGAAATAATAGTGCCCTTTTAGAACTACAGAGAAGGGGGCTTCAAATCGCAAGAAGCACCAAAGTGAAAAATCAAACCCTTAGAAGAGAGATCGAGACAATAGGTGTCGAGATATTCACCAATCTGTAGTGAGAAACGATGAGCGTTGAGAGCAAAGGCTAGGCGAGAATCGATGAGCGTCGATAAGGCCTTACGGGGCAATTTGCGAAGAGTGAAGGTGAGACTGGAGAAGAAGCTCAGCGGCGAAGAAGACGCAAGGTAACCTTACGAATGAGTTTTAAAAATTTTAACAATGGGTTTTGAAAACCTTTTTAACGCAGTTATACCTGCGGATATATTTTCCGCAGGTAAATACCTGCGGAAAAAAACCGTAGGTAGAATTACCTGCAGATTTCTGAATCAGCAAGTATTTTAGGTAAAATTATCTATGGATTTCTGAATCCGCAGGTATTTTATACTTGTGGAAAAAAATCCACAAGTAATTTTTTAAATAATTTTTAAAAATTTAACTTGGAAAATTTTCCTGCGGATTTCAAATCTGTAGGAAAGTTTTTAAAATTTTTATTTTGAAAAATTTAATTTTTTCTGCGGATTTAAAATCTGCGGGTAATTTTTTCCAATTTTTTAAAAAAATTTAATTTTTCCTGTGGAAAAAAATCTGCAGGTAATTACCTGCAAAAATTTTCCCCAGGAAAAATCCGCAAGTATGGCTTTATTTTTTACTAGTGGACTTTAGAGACATTAAAAATATTATTGAACATAACAATTATACTAACCAATATCTCTAGATCATAGGAGATCATATTAACCAAACTCCTTCAACTCACAACCACCTCCTGTTAACTCTGAACACATCTCTAATATTCAAACACCTTCATTCAAACCTTTTGAAATTAAACCTCAAATAAGAACAAAAATCCAAACAAAAACTAAAGGTGATTTAATTAGATAAATAGAGAAAAGATTACATCTAATTGAGTCAACCGTTCTTGAAACAACTCAATCTTCTAGTACTACTAGAATACAGGTTATCTCTCGAAAACATGAATCAGATTCTGACACCAACCCTGAAATTAATTCTCTAACACCCAAAATTTAAATCAACGAATTTTCTTGGCGAAAACCTTCTAAATTTTACTATCCACATGCGACACCTCCTGATGTCCTTGTGGAAGAAACACCAAAAATGATTAAATCCTTTAACGCAAACCACATTTATGAATGGAACATAGACGGTCTAATTGAAAACAAATTTTAGATCTTTTGCAAGAAATGGGTATGGTTTGCACTGCCTATCAAAAACAGTTTGATTATACTGATAAACAAATAATCAACCTTTTAATTTCTAGATTTTCTGGACAATTGAAAGGATGGTGGGATTATTATATTTCTTCTCTGGATAAACATACTATTTTTTCTGCTGTTAAAACAGAAGCAGATGGGACACCTATTACCCACAATGGTGAGCCTATTCCTGATTCTGTTAACAGATTGATTTTTACAATTGTAAAACATTTCGTGGGCGATCCTTCCTTATGGAAAGATAGGTCTGCAGAATTACTTTCAAATCTTAGGTGCAGAACACTATCTGATTTCAGATGTATAGAGATACGTTCTTAACTTGAGTCTTCACCAGGGATGATGCTCATCAACCATTTTGGAAAGAAAAATTCTTAGCCGGCTTACCAACTGCGTTTGGTGAGAAGGTGAAAGAAAAATTAAGAAGTCTCAATGATGGCAACATTCCCTATGAACACTTGACTTATGGGCAATTGATCTCTTACGTTCAAAAACTGCACTTTAAATTTGTCAAGATAATAAGATTCAACACCAATTGGCGAAGGAAAAGATTGTAACCACGAAATAATTGGGCACATTTTGTGAACAATTTGGCTTTCCTGGCTGTAAAAAGACTAATCCTTCACGGAAGAAACATCATCAACATGTCTCAAAAAAGTCTGAAAATCCTCACAAAAACTTTAGAAAATCCAAACCCAATACTCCCCAAGGAAATTAAAAAATGAATTTTGATCCAAACCACCTATTGACCTCCCAAAACAGTCAAAAATTATTTGTTTTAAATGCGGAAAACCCGGTCACATTTCTAGATATTGCAAGTTTCCTAAAAAGATTAAGGCACTTCATCTAAAAGAGCCCGTGCTTCAACAGATTAACAAACTCATGCTTGATTTTGATTCAAATTTTGAATCCGATTCAGAGTCAAGGAATGAGTCTAGTTCTTCTGAAAACATAAACCAAATTCAGCTTGATGAATTTTCTGATTCATCCAGTTCCCCAATTATAAACATGATTAGTAGTAAGCAAAGTCTTTTGCTGGAAACTATTGATCAACTCCCGGAGGACATGAAGGGCAAATATCTCTCAAAATATAAAGATATTTTAACTTTAGCATCCACTTCAAACTCCGATTCTAAATCAAAACATAAACTTCCTTTTAAATATGATTTAATCCAAACTCTCAACAAATTTAAGCAAACCTCTAAACCTACACCTATCCAAGACCTCCAGTCAGAGATTTATAATCTTAAATCCGAGGTAAAATTAATTAAACTAAGACAAGATACCCAACAAACATTGATTTCTCAAATATCTGAAAATCAACTTTCTAACATAAATAAGAATCAAGAAAAACAAATTCACACAGACTTTGACAAACATCCTGAAGAGTTTAAAGAATCTTTTCTAAACATAATTTCACAATTGACATATCAAAAGTTTCATATAAAAGCAAAACTTATTATTGGTAATAATTTTGTTTAAGAAACAACAGTTTTGTTTGACATAGGAGTAGAGTCTAATTGCATTTTAGAAGAACTTGTTCCTACAAAGTATTTTGAAAAAACAACTGAGATTTTAAGAGGAATAACCAAAGATAGGTTAAATGTTGAATATAAGATTTCAGATATTGTTATTCAAAATGAATCTTTGAAAATTAAAACGTAAAAGAAATGTATGAGCAAATCATTCTTGGAGAACCCTTTGCAACTCTTCTGTTTCCTTATCAAACAGGAACAGAAGGGATTTCTAAAAAACATTTTTGGAAAAAGATTCTTTTCCCATGGGCTTGGTCCATAAAGGTAAAAGAATTAAACCCAATTTCTTTTAAACAAAATCAAATAAATTTTCTGAAAGAAGAAATTTCTTTTCAAAGGATTGAACAATTTTATCCCAAACAAAAGTTTAGAATAAAATTCAAGAATGTTTTGAAACAATTCATACAAGAATTTGTTCTAATGTACCAAATGCATTTTGGGATATGAAGCAACATGTGGTAGATTTATCATGAGCCAAAATTTCATGAGAAAAATATTCCAACAAAGGCTAGACCAATCCAAATGAGTCAAAATCTTCTTGAAACTTGTAAAAAGGAGATTCAAGATCTTTTAAATAAAAAACTTATTAGGAAGAGTTGGAGTCCTTGGTCATGTGCTTCTTTTTATGTTAATAATAATGTAGAAACTGAAAGAGAAACTCCAAGACTTGTTATCAATTACAAACCCCTTAAGGAAGCCCTCCAATGGATTCGTTATCCAATCCCAAACAAGTCTGATCTACTTAAACATCTTCATTTTGCATAGATCTTTTCAAAATTTGACATGAAATCTGGATTTTGGTAGATTCAAATTTCTAAAAGAGATAGGTATAAAATTGCTTTTACTGTACCCATTGGACAGTATGAGTGGAATGTTATGCCTTTTGGTTTGAAAAACGCTTCCCCTGAATTCCAAAGAATCATGAATGAGATATTTAATGATTGTCATCAGTTTATTATAGTATATGTTGATGATGTATTAATTTTTTCTCATTCTATTAATCAACATTTCAAACATATATCCCATTTTATTAAACTTGCAGAATGAAATGGTTTGGTAGTTTCTAAACCAAAAATATCTCTTTTTCAAACACGAATTCGTTTTCTTGGTCATTGGATTTATCAAGGGAAAATCACTCCAATAGAAAGGGTGATACAATTCGCTGATAAATTTCCTAACCAGATTATCGATAAAAATAAACTCCAAAGGTTTTTGGGATGTTTAAATTATGTTGCTGATTTTATACCTCAACTCAGTAACTTTGTCAAACCTTTTCATCAGAGGTTGAAAAACAGCCCTCCTCCTTGGACTGACACCCATACTAGCATTGTTAAACAAATTAAACAGCAGGTTAAGGAACTCCCATGCCTTAGCCTTCCCAATCCAACTGCTTTTAAGATTGTTGAAACTGATGCCTCTGATATTGGTTATGGAGGCATACTCAAACAAAAAATCAAAGATAAAGAAGAAATCATTTCCTTTACTTCCAAACATTGGAATTCTGCCCAACAAAATTATTCAACAATCAAAAAAGAAATTTTGGTGATTGTCTTGTCCATCTCCAAATTTCAGTCCGATCTTGTAAATAAAAGGTTTTTAGTCCGTATTGATTGTAAATCTGCTAAGGATGTTTTACAAAAGGATGTTCAAAACTTGCATCTAAACAAATTTTTGCTAGATGGCAAGCAATTTTAAGTGTTTTTGATTTTGATATTGAATTTATCAAAGGCACTTCCAATTCTCTCCCAGATTTCCTAACCAGAGAGCTTTTACAAGGAAACTGAGTGATCAAACCCTTGTACCAAAATGCCTCCTAAAAAGAAGAAGAATAAGGACGAAGAAATGGACAAAGGCAAAGAGCCTTTGATCGGAGCCCAACCATTACTCTACTCGGAAGATATTTAAGATCTTCTGAGACAATTGACAGGGACTTTGTCTCAACAAACAGGGTTTGATAATAAAGGAAAAGAAAAGAAAATATATAAATATATATGTTTGTGCATATGGCCTTATTAAGGTTTTAACAAAAAAAAAGAAAAAAAAATATATACACACACAAAAAGGCCATGTATGCTCTTAGTAACAATACATAATATCTATATATATTAATTAAAAAAAGGAAAGGTATCACTTGCGCAGTGATTACATCACCGTCTATTTATACCCCCACCTCACTTGAATAGCATTAGGTCAGGATTCTCTTTTCCTTCTCTTTCAGTCGGCGCCCGTTGCTTTCTTTGGGGTGTAGAATTTCATTTTGGAATCAATTAGGTAATAAAAAATACTTCCTCTCAATTTACTTCCTTCATAAAAGTTCTTCTAAATAATTTTCTTTTTCTAATGGTAGAAATATCATACTGATCAGATGAAAATTTAAGATTAGGGTTTGAGATAAAGATTGAGTTTTGTCAAGAACTGTCTAATGAAAGGTAGAGGGGAAATAACTATGAATTTTCCTCCTTTTGAATTTATGATTTGATTGTTGTTATATTTTAAAATAATTATTTAATTTAATCAGTTTATAATTTAATCTACATAGGTTATTTGCACGTATTAAGTTTGAGTTAACGATTTATTAGTGTTATTGAAGGTATTCTTGAAGTGTTAATCGGTTTATGTTGTTGAACAGATTAAGGATCTATAATTTAATAGTTTTATGTTTTAAACCCTAAACTTTAAATTGGAAATTGCGCAATTGAAATTGATTTGCGAATTAATTAAGTTTTTGGGTTGAGGGGAATAATTGAATTTTGGGTTAAATTAAATAGTTGAGAGATATTGGGGACTATAAATTTTAAATGATTATTTCAAAACCTTAAAGGTAGATAATCAAGTTGATTACGTAATTTATATATATATATTGAAATTTTATCTACATTATTGTGTAGATTAGTTTGAGTGTGATTGATGCTCTGTGAATTGGGCTTACAAGTATCCCGGAATTGAGGTAACCATGGTTAATTCATTTTATATGCTTGCATGAATTGTAAGGTATTTTCGATACCTTAGTTATATATTACGAATCTTATCTCTATTTTTATATGTTCAATTTTAGTGAAGTGTGAAGTATTTTCTTTATATACATAAAGAATATGTTTTACTTAGAGATTTGTAAGATGAATTATTCATAATTTATCTTTATCTATAACATATTGTGAATTTATGCATTTGTGGGGAATTGACATATTAGGTGGTATGGAAGTAGTTGGGTGATCTTGTGATGATGTGACTTGTGTAATGTATTGTGAATGTATTCGCGGTTGCCCCACTACTGATCATAGTGGTTGGCTGTATTGTGACTCTGACCTAGGTGGGGAGTCGGCTTAGACCCAGGTGGGAGGCCAGGTTTTATTGTGACTCACACTCAGGTGGAGAGTCGGCCTAGACCCAGGAGGGAGGCCAGGCATTATTGTGACTCGCACTCATGTGGGGAGTCGGCCTAGACCCAGGTGGGAGGCCAGGAGTGATATGGAGGGTTCACTTGTGCATTCTGATTGTATTGATTGGAAAACCTTAATTTTGTTTGAATATTATTTATTAGCATTGCTTCTATGAATTGATTATTGGTTACTGAGACTTTATATCTCACCCTATCGATATATATTTTTTCAGGAGAGGAACTTAATGGTTCGAGACGTGAAGGGAAGGAGCCAATAGTTTGATAGTAGCTATCACTGTAGGTTTAATAGTTAAGCTACTTTAAGGAGAAATGTATATTGCCAAACTTATAGGGCTTGCATAATTTGATTATACTTTTATGATTATGTTGTAAAATTATACCTATTAATAAATTGTCTTGTGGTATGTGTGAGATATTAAGTATTGATTTGAGAAATATATCTGAACCTACATGGTTAATGGGATTATTAGTAATTGTTCTTGTTTTTATGACTTCTGATGGTGACTTATGGGTGAGTTTTGTGCCCTGGGTCAGAATGATATTGTGAATTGTGAATGGTTTGTGGGCTAGGCGTCTCACCCACAACTTTTGCTCCCTAGACCTTGTGGATTTAACAATTAATTATTTTAAAATGTCTGGATTGTTTGGAATTTCAAATGGTATCATAAGGGATTACAAATGGTATCATAAGGGATTACGAATTTTATAATGAACCGTGAATATATTATGTGGTTAAATTGTTAGGGGATTACACAAATACTGTACAAACAGTGATTCTAAAGCCTATATAAGCAAAAGCCTCTAAAGCCTATATAAGCAGTGCAATTCAGATTTCACTCCTCCCCTCTTGTATCCCGTTGTTTCTCTCCTCTCCTCTTGTATCCCATAGCTCCCACTACCTCTTTGTAAGTGCCAGCTTTTTTTAATAAACTTAGTTTTCTATATTTTGCATCATGTCTTGCAACTTCTTTTTCCTTTCTCTGAAGGTCTGAGTCCAGTGCAGACTACCGCCTCTCTCAGGTCCTTTTCTTTTTCTTACCTTTGCATATCTATTTTAGTATTCTGGTTTAAGCCGTCCATCGGCTCTCTACTTTCCACAGCTCCCTCCTCCTTCCTGGTTCTTTAGACCCCTTTGGGGAGTCTCCTCGACCTTGGTATTCAAGATTAATCTTGAATATCTTTTGGAATTTGAATTTCAAGATTAATAAAGATTAATCTTGAATATCTTTTAAGATTCAGATTTTCAAGATTAATAAAAGATTAATCTTGAATTATGATGCACTCCATGAGTTCTATAAATATGAGGACTCATGAGCAATAGAGAGATGCAATTCGAATTTGGTTGTGAGCCATAGAAACCTTAAAGAGAGAGTGAAACATGAAAGGCCCTAACACGCTGCTATTGTTAGGAACTATTCATGCGGATACCAGTAGAGGGAGGCGATCAAAGAAGGTCGGCTCCTAGAGATCGGATTTCCAAGAACCGCGAAAAGATTATTGCTTACTACTAATTCAAGAACTGCAAAATAATCTACTGTCCTAACCACTCTGTCTTGCCCACATAGGAACTGTAAAAGAGGGATTAGAAAAATTTTTGAAATTTGTTTCTTCCGCGCATGTGTACGTTTTAATCCCAACATGACATTCATTATTGGCTTGACATGTGCCTGCTTAGTGTGTTTGTTGACACTGTTCCTATGTGGGCAAGACATGTGTCTATTCTGAGCGTATGGCATCACCATTCATTATTGGGTTGGAGCTGTGATTTTCTCTTTCATTATCAGGCTAATTGTGCTTTCTCTACTACTAAGATAATTGTTTTCCTCCTTAAGAAATCTCTTATTTCAAGGAATTTGATCAGAAACCATTTTTATATATGGATTCACATGGAAGCATATTTGTTAGCCGGGTGGTTAGCCAAGGCTTCATTGGATGACTACCCTTTGAACTGGGTATTTCAACCACCATCATAGTTGCATGCCTATTTGGTGTATGACTTACATGAGTTTTCTTATAGTCTAGTCTTTTATTTTCTCTTTGTTTAAGAGCTATTTAGTGCTAGTTTTTTAAATTGCTTTTACATTTGGAGTTGTATGTTGTCTTTCATTTATCATCCTGCTTCTAAGACTTTGCAACCAATTTTTGATTTTAATATAATCATTTTCTTTGTTGGCAAGGAAAAAAAAGAATAACAAAATCTAAATATGATAGTTTGTTTCTTGTATTTTTTGATAAGTCAAACCCTAATAAATTCCAGGATTTGTGTCAAAATATTATTATACTACCCGAAGTGTATAGGGCCATAAATTCAAAATTAAACTCTTCTTTTAAATATTTGACATATACATTGATAAAAATTTTAAACTTTTAATTTTAATTATTTCGGGACCTCATTTGTCTATTTTATAAAATTGACATACTAAAATTTTCTCAAATGTTTATAATAAACATGTTTGTATTGCTATTGAGAAAACACGTTTGTATGAGTCAAGATAATTTTTTTATATATTTATCTATATTTATATATAGTTTATAAATTAAGTTGAAAAAGTAATTTATTGCACTGACCATTAGCCTGGACTAACCAAAAAGTTAATGGGGGTGTTTGGGAAAGCTTCTCAACACCCCAAAAGCACATTCAACAGTGTTTTTCCGCAAAACGAGATAATCTTCTTCACACATTTACCTCGTAAATGGTAAAAGTACTTCTCCACCGTTTTACCAAACGGACCCAATATGAGGCGTGTAAAATCAGTTTTCCTTAAGGCTCCGCTTGGATAGGATGAAAAGTTGAGAGGAAAGAAAATGGGAGGAGAGAAAATGGAGAGAAGAGAAAAGTGGAGAGAAAATATTATCACCCATCCTGCTTGGATGGGTGAGAGAAAACAGATAGGAAAGAAAATGGACAAATGGTTGAATGACTAAAATATCCTTAAATAAAATTTTTTTAATAAATAGTAACAAGTAAAATATCCTTAAAATATGTAAAGTATAATATCAAATTAAATATGATAATAAAAAATTATATTAACATTAATATCATTAAATAATTTAAAATCAAATATTTATTAAAGATATCTTTTCGGTTATTATATTTCAAAACAACATAATTTATATAAGAATATATTATATTTTTTTTAATGTTGTTAGGTTTTAGTAAGCAATTAAAAATAAATTAGATATTAGAATATATATTAAATCTTATTCTTTTTAAAAAAGAAAATCATAGTCAGAATTTTAAAAAAGTTATATCTTAAACTTAATTAGTTAAAATGAAAAAGTAATAAAAGAGTATGTGGGTAGATAGGGAAAAAGAGTTTTCTCTCCATTTTCTCTCCATGTGTGAAGAGAAAAGTTGGAGAGAAAATATGCTGGGACCCACGCCTCATTTTCTCTGCAACTTTTCTTTCCTTCCACTTTTTCTCTCCTATCCAAATAGGGGAAAACTTATTTCTTCCATCATTTCTCTCCATCCAAGCATAGGTAATAGAAGCAAAGAGAAGAAATCAACTATTCTATCTCATAGGAAGCAGGTGGTCTCTCTCTCTCTCTCACTTATCTTCATGGAAGCAACGTATAGTTTATAGCCTTTGCTTTCATAAATCTTAGCATACGCGCCGTTGAAGCAAAACTTCGTGACGTTCCCTTCATTCATTCCTCGCCATGTTCCCCCACTGAGCTTTGGCTTCAACGCAGCGTTTTCACCCTCAATTCGACACGCTTTGCGCCCACCAAAAGCCTCCATGCGACACCGTTTCATCCTCTGCCCCGGCACCGGTGTCCGTGGTTGAGCACCTCCTGCCATTTTTGCCCACTCATAAATGGATTTCCATTATTCATCCTCACCTAGGTTTTAGATTTCCATTTTGTAGCATAGCTCTTTGGGGACATGATCTGAAGTTGTTGCACTTGGAAGTATTTTAATACTTGGAACCGAAGCCCTAACCTGTTGTTTTAGGGTTTTGTTCCATTGGGATCTGTTCAAAATTTATTCTTTTCTCACCTTTTCAAATGGCGGATCAAGAAGAGGAGGATTTTCAAATGGCTATACGGATGAGCATGCAACATTCGCCGCCCGAGCCTAAGCGTAGTAAGCCGAGGGATGCCGCTATTTCT
>JANTPZ010009067.1:0-12015 GCA_025593235.1 Vachellia pachyceras
TAAAAGTAACCAAGAATGGTAAGGGAATGGTCATGCATGTTTAAGAGGTGTTAAGGAACCAAAAAAGAGGTTTTGGTAAATTTTTAAGAAAATTGGTTTCAAAGCTAAAGGGGTTCCAAAGGCCCTGAAAAAACGAATCTGATTCCAGTGGCGATTTAAAATAGCAAATGAGCTCCAAATGGGCTGAAATTTTCCAGTAAGAAACTAGACATCCTAAGCTTTAAAATGATATAAAGTTTTCGAAATTTGGATGTGTATTTCGAGAGTTATGATTTTCCAAAGATTGAGGTAAAATCTGGAAAACTGGAAGGAGCCATTTCGGACAGTCTGTGGTTTTTGAATAAACTGTATCAAATGGGCAATAATTGGAAACCATGAGTATTTTTCCCCTATAGTTCACTTAATAAGAAAAATTTAGAAATTGGAATCACTCAGTTTTGATTTTTCTAGAATTAGTTATGACTTTTCAAAGTTGGGTCAGAAAACTGGAAAATGGCACTGTGAACAGTACCAGCGTCTTGTTCGATTTTCAAAATTCTAGTTTACAATTTCGGACAAATTTTTGGTGTCTAAGGCCCAAGAGTGATTCTTAAGTGATCTATAATAGGAGTATAGGGAGAAAATAGGAGGTGTCACACTCCTTCAACGGTCCAGGGCTCAAAGTTAATTGCCCCACATTTTTTTGCCCATTGCTAAGGTCGGTTACTATTTTTTTTTAATGATGTTAACAATTTCATTTTTACATAATTGTAGCCATATAATAATACTACATTTTTATGTTAAACTACTAATATTAAATTATTATAACATTGAGTTGTTGAAGAATTGATACTACAAATTATTTTGTTGTTTTGAATTACTAACGATTTATTAAATATGAGAAAGAAAAATATTCACTCAACTTGGTGTCCCATATTATCATGCATATGTTTAATGGAGAGTTCCATTGGTCACGGAAGCGGTGGTGTCTCATGCTTTCATTCACTAAGTCAATCATTTAGTGTGAATGAGGATTTGGTGTGCGCTAAATGCATGCCACCTATTTGTGCCTTAAAAATAAAAAAAGAGATGAAGGTGGAGGTGGTTCTATAATTAAAATATCTAGGATATATAATCTAAAACATCTAAAACAAACTAAAATACATTTAAAGGTATCTTTAAATATGAATACTTAGTAATAAATATTAAAAATGGAGAGATATTTTTTACCAATATGTCAAATGATATTAAACTAGATAAAATATACAACAATTTAAAATATTAGGTGTTGGTAAACAAATTAAAAAACAAAAAAATTGAGACTTCACGCAAATAAGTCCCAAAGACAATTAACCAATGTTTGTTTCCTTTCTAAGAGAGATTCCACACACATATCATCTCCATTGCTAAATTATCAAGATCAATGACAAGAATGGCTATCACACTTCCTTTCTTGAGCATTATTCCCATCTTTTTGCTAGTTTGAATTGGGAATTCTCTGAGCTCAAAACCCTATGAGAAAACTTGCCCGGTTTTTTAAATGAATTTTTTTAAAATAACGAGAAAAAGAATGAAGACGCCCGCTCAAATATTAGGAACTTGTGTAAACTCTCATGATTAATTCTAACTTCTAACTACAAACTCATGATTCTGAATCTAACTGCAAACTCACAATGGCATCGGACCTAGAGAAGCTTTCCAAGGCCTCACCCTTAGTATTAGAGCCATGTGCCAACAAGGACGCCGAGGGGGCAAATGAATAATCAACTACAGTCACCGTTAATGGCAACAGAGCAACAAGATTAGCATAATCACAACATGGCGTCACATCATCCAGTGATTTACGGTCATCAGGATCGTTGGCAGACGAAGATTCAATCACAGTTGTTGGCGGAGGTGGTAGAGATGCAATGTCAGGAGAAGCATCAGACTCTGCACTGAAAATTTTTACCCAGAAGGAATTTGTAGCATGGCGAAGATCAAACTGAGAGATAGCAAAACTAGTGGGAGACACAAGGTCCATGATGTACTCACGCAAACAACCACTAGAATAAAGAGAGACACAGAAAAAGGAGATTTGAAATAGTCCCTAAGATTGGTTACGGATTCTTTAGTTATCGTTCCTTTGTATGATGGTGTTGCTGGATTTATATAGTGAATCGTTGTTTATCGTCTGACATCATGATATAACAATATTTTTATTATAAAAAGATATAATGATATTTATTTATCAAATTGGTATTGATAAGATAGTTCTTCCAAATTTTTATATTTATTTAATTAAAAAATTCATTAAATTTATTATTTTAGTTGCTATATGAACTAAATTGCAACATTGCATTGTAATTCTAAATTATATATTAGTAAGTTGAATATTATAATAATGTTTTATTATAATAAGTTCAATTAATTTATGGCCTAATAAGGTTTCCCATTTGGGAAGAAACAAAAAGAATAATCAAATATTAGTAAACGAATATCAAACAAAGTTAAAGTTGACATGGAATTTATCTTTATGCAGTATTCCTTTAAGATCAATTAGGTTGATGTTCAATTTAAGCACAATATCTGTTATCTAAATTTTTATTAAAAATTAGAGATCTTTTCTCCTTTTTTGGGCCATAAGATACGTTTTACAATATACGTATGTGAGATTTGTTAGTCTAAGCCTTTTAATTAACTAAAAAGGCCTTTCAACTCACTAAAAGACATTCTAATTGTGTTAATCCTAATCCTTTAGGGAAAAATTGAGTTTCTCAATCAACTTAGTTTTCAATCCGTAAAACATAAAAAAATATATAGATATACCTATGTGCCAAAGTAATGATGAATGTTACTTGCATTTAGATTCTCCAACATGAAAGAAAAAGCATTGGAAGTATGGGTCCGGAGGGCATGCACAACTTGTTTACTTTTAAGAGGATAAAGTTGGAACATCAAGCCATGGTTTTTATTTGTTGATTTGAGATCAAGATGGTCTTGTTTTTTAATTTTTGGGTTTTGAAAGATTATTAGTTATCTTTTTAATAAATGTTTTTAACAAACAGTTTTGAACATATGGGATTGGGAAAAGATTCAGAAGATTCTTGGAATGGATTCATGGGGTTTCGGTAGGTGGAGAGATATAAATAAGTATGATTTGATTGGTGAAAGAGGAAAGAAAATTGAAAGACTCGATCTATATAATTTTATTATGGATTTTATAAGCAACCAATGTTTTAAAAAGCTGAACTAAATTCATTTTTAGTCAAGCCACATTTTTGGATCAACATATTCATCTTTTGCAAGCACAAACCACTTATTTGCAGACATTTCATTTTCACTTCATGAAACTACCTATTTTTTATAAGTATTATTATTTAAGAAATAATGTTGGTAGTATGTATCCGTTTAGAATGATTGCCAAAATAAGTGAATAAATCAAAGACACGTCCGTTTGCGTGTGTGCGTGTTTGCCAGAATAAGATACAATGCCAATTTTCACTCTTCCATCTGGAGAGCACAAAATAACAGAAGCTACCACAAGAAATCAGTACGTAACCTAAGAAGGATCTCGCTAGTGTTCAAGATCATTGGATGGAGAGTGTAAGCGTGTCTCCCCTCGTACGTTGTTATAAACATCCTCGGATCCTCTGCCGGGCGTACGTTCCAACCCTCTTCTTCACTCGGCAATTGTCTTGTGTGCAGCCATAGTAGGTTCTACACATACATATATACGTGATCACCAGTTAATCACACACGTATTGATCCTCAGATGTGTGTGTGTGTGTGTATTAGATCACAAATATGGTCTAATATATCTAAGATCTATATATCTATTTAATAGTAAAATATTTACTTATCAATGCTCTTACATTGATTTGCGGCTAAGACCCTCCATCATCTTAACAATATTTGCAACTCATTTATTCCAAAATGTCTTACAAGCTACTCCAATATCTCCTTCTGTCTTAAATAAGAGGCTATTTTTTGTATTTGGCACCACAAATTAAAAGAAGCCTTACATTCAAGATCCGAGAAGATGGAGTAACTTTAAAGACTGTGATTAAAATATTTATCTTTTTTATTTGTTTTTAAATTTTCTTATGAAGTACTGATGGAGATATGAAAGAAATACCTAAAGTAGGTTATCATTAGCCTTCAACTACGATCGATTTGCTCACGTGTGAAGTCACTAAGATTGTCTCCTATTAATAAATAGTTGGAAGAACACGGAGACTCAATTTAATTATGCACCGCAAGTGTACGGGTCATAGAAATAATATAAATTTAATTATGCACCGCAAGTGTACGGGTCGTAGAAATAATATATGGCAAATCAAGGTCAATCCCACATAGACTTAATTTAATAGGTAAATAGGCACTAGAAATCTAAATTTTGTTTAAGTCGAGTAAATCAAATATGAATAATGAAAATATAAACTCAGATGAACTAAAATACTAATTCTAATATGATAGAAAATATTAATCGACACAAGCGACCTAGAGTAGCTAATCCCTTCTTTAAGTTTTATAGCATGTAATTACCCGAATAAATATATTTAAATTTAACTGGTTAATCTAGAGTATAAATAGACGACGTGTCTTCCGATCATCTACAACCCTCTTTTAAATAAAACTATTATTCCTAAATAGCTTATTCGAAAGGCATTAATTCAAACGATCACACTCTAATATGATTATGAATCTCATAGGTATATTCCTATCCTAAATAAAAATTAGAATAAATTCTAATATCACATTACTCAGTTTAAAGGTCCAATTAAGATCCTCCTTTCAAGGCTAATATAAATTCTCCGCAATCATACTTAATGTTGATCAGGCACTAAGCAGAGACAATAAGATTTAAACTAAATAAACACAATTAAATTTTAATAAAAATAAATGGTTCAAACATGCTCAAATCATTAAATCAGTTCATAGCTACTCTAGATCTAAAAAGAATCAGCCACACATGGCTTTAATCAAATCTCTAACAAGATTCAAGAAAAGCATCAAGAACAAGAAAATAAAGAGAGAAGAAGAAAGATGAAGAAGGCACTAATGGATGATCAGATCTCATGCATGGCTTTGCTCTCTTTTCTCTCCTGTGATGTTGCTTCCCGTGTGTATGTGCGCCTTCTCCTTTTTGCTGCTCGTGCCTGGACATCTCAGCCTACATCTTCTCTTCCTTCTTTTTCTTTTTTCATGCGTACTGGACCCCCTTCTTGATTGTTGCTTGTGGGTATATATAGACATGATGCTCCTTCCCTTCAATGTTCTCTCTCTTCTTTTTGTTTTTCTTTTATCCTTTCTTTATTTCTTGATTTGATGAGATATTATCTTTGGATTACTTCCTAAAAATATATAAGATAATAAAATAAAAGGAAGAAAACAAAATAGCAATAAAAATTAATAAAAGCTTTAAATTATTATTAGCTGTTATGCTTTAATGAATATCTAGGATAATGCATATATTTGCTATTTTAAACTCAATCTTTTGAAACAATGAATCCCTAAGATAATGCACTATCAGATAAATTCTCTATTTTAAACTCAAAATCTTTTAAATTTATATTAATAACTCTCCAAATATCTTAAAAATATATATCAAAATACTAAAAATTGGAGAGTTATCAAAATACCTGAAGTAGGTTATCATTAGCCTTCAACAACGATCGATTTGCACACTGAGAAGCCACTAAGATTGTCTCCTATAAACAAATAGTTGGAAGAAGACACATTTGGCGACTAGGTTTGTCATGCCTTACTAAAGATTTCATAGTTTAGAGCATCAGGGAAGTAGATATCCTTCAGGTATAACCCATCTTTCCCAGTCAACACGTAGCCTTATCTTATCACCCTGTAAATTTAAGAAAGAGCAAATAATTTGTTGACAGAATAAAATAGGTGATTATTAATTAATACATGACTTGTTAGAGATGTTCTAACAAGTTTATACCAGTAGAGAAGAATTATTGGAATGAAAGAAGTACTTATCCTAGATTCTCAGAACTTATATATGATATAGGTAAAGCAGAAAAATACCGTGATTTCAAAAACATTTGAAGTTCGCAATGAATCTAATATGATTTGAATATTATGAGTCAGGTCTGTAATCTGCAAAGAGAAATAAAATATGATCACACAAAAGTGAAAATATTAATGAACTATGAAGTACACCAAATTTCACTTTGAAACACTAAAGATTTAAGATAATATTTATAAAATATATATAGACATGAAGTATTCAATTAACTGATTCGATTCAGGAAAGAGAGCAACACATAAAGGCATTATTCCTTAACCTTATCCTCTATGAATGGAAAACCAAAGTATACCTTACCTTGCGGAAAGTTGCTATTAACCTCACTGGAACCCAACCTTGTTGATCCATTTGTCTACGTAAGAAAATATCCTTAATCAAGTTTTCAAAGCTGCAACAGACGGCTACGCTCGGTTAAAACACAGGCTAAGACAAAGAATTGATCATAAGTATCTAAATTGAAAGTAATACCTAAAGTAGTACTCAATCTGTCTCACAATCCTAAGACGTAATTCAGAAATCGGAATAGCCGGAAAGTTCCCATTAGGCAGAATAGGCAGCCTGTAAGGAACATAATTGGGTGGCAGAGGAGGAGGTGAAGGGCCATAAAATGGGAAACATGGGCCAATTCCTAAATAATATACAGCATCATAATTAGTCAGCACCAAAGCATTTAATTTTCACATGAAATACATTTTGATATTAAGAAGATCACATACCAGGATGGGCGTAGGGGCCGCCATAAGGTGGTGGCTCGAGAGGAGGAAAGTAGTGACAACATGGATAAGGAGGAGTGGGCGGCGGCGGCCGTGGGAGAGGCCCTGGAAATCTGGGCGGCATGTACATGTTCCCACCGTTGAAACCTGATACGTTCTGATCTCGACTTTGACGTTCACGCCTAGCCTGATAAGGACCATGCCCACGATAATGAAAATACTGTGGGGGGACACTGCTACTTGTCATCGGAGTATTTGTTTTAGCATTAAGAGGCTGGGTTCTGCTACCCTGTAATTAGCAGTTAAAAAAATTGAAGTATTAAAAACAAAAACATATTTATGGGAACTCTTCATATTTCCCCTTCTCTCCTGTGAATCCCCTTTTCTTTATTTATATATACACATCTTCGTTTGTATATCATCTCATGCTTTAACGGCAACATTAGTTTCAAAGATATTAAATGTTACATCCGCATTATTCGAACTGGGTTGTTCCAGGAATTATGGCTCCTTCATTGTTATTATGGCAGACAATGTGTATCATAATATCAATAATCATCATATCAGATCCTAATTATGTGATCATCAGTGGTGGAATGATAAACCTGAGATTAGGTGGGGTTCACACGTGTATATACAGAAAGGGGGGGGGGGGGAGGGTGGGCCCCAGTGGGGTGGTAATTGATGGGTGAATCATCCAGTATGATTTCATGGGGGGAGTATTTTTAACCGTAGTCGGTCTGAGTTCGAAGTTATCAACCCTGGAAATTCCCGGAGGGAAGTTTTGTCCAATAATAACAAATATGATTTTTATTTGAAAGGTACCGGCGGTGGTCATGTGATGGCTAGTGGGGTCGCTTCCCTTTCACTGCGTTTTATAAATTAGAATAGAATCTTCTTCCCTATTCAACGTGTAGAGAGTGAGAGGGGGGCAAAGCTATGAAGCATTGTGTTTTTATCTGGTTGGTGAATTTCTGCAGCCATATGTTGTGGTTGGCTCGCTAGGATCTGTCTCAGTTGCTGACAACTCGAGAGGGAAAAAATCAGCCTTTGTTTTCTAGATTTCCTTCCTCTCGTGGTGGGCCCTCCCTCCCCATTCTCATTCAAACATAGCTAATAACTCCTCCTCCTCCTTCTCTCTTCAATATTTTTCAATTCAAACACTGTAAAAATCATACTGCATATTAAAGAGGAAAAAATCACTGAAATTAACCTGAATGTGGAGTGAAGACAATTCGTTAGCGAACTCATCCATAGTACAGGCAGATGAGGCGGGACAAGAAGCGTTGACGATGATCGGCGCCTTAACGTCAGAAGATACCTCATTGGAGGAGGGATTGATACAGGAAATTACCTTAGCCACAATTGCATCAGACTCAGAGCAGCTTTCCAAGGCCTCCTCACCCTTAGTGCTAGACCCGCGTGCCGACGAGGACGCCCGTGGGGAAGATGAACAATCAGCCAAAGTCACCAGCGATGGCGGTGGAGATGCATTGTCGGTAAAAGCGTCGGACTCTACACTGAAAATTTCGGCCCAGAAGGAATCTATAGCATCGTGGGGATCAAACTGAGAGACAGCAAAACTAATGGGAGAGGAAGCCTCCATGGTGTACTAACCAAGAAAAAAGAGACTTGAAATGGTAACTAGGATCAATGATAGATTCCTGTGCTATCAGTTCTCTGCAAGATTATGCTCCTGGATTTAGGCAGCGTCCAAACATGATATAAATTAGCGGACTCATCCTGGATTTAGGCAGCGTCCAAACAAGATTATGCACATTAAATTTTAACAGTTGTTTATCCATATTTTATTAAGATATAATGATAGTTTTATTATTAAAAGATATAACGATATTTATTTAATCAAAATGATAGGGATAAGATACTTCTTTGAAATCCGTTTGATACTTATTTAATTTAAAAATTACTTGAATTTATAAATTTAGTTATATATAAAAACCAAATTGCAACACTATTGTATTTTTAAATTATATATTAGTAAATCGATTTTAATAATTTTTTATTATAATAAGTTCAATTAATTTATGGCCTAACAAGGTTTCCTATCTCGGAAAAGAAACAAAAAGAATATTTAAATATTAGTAAATGAATATCATAAAAGGTTAAAGTTGACATAATATTTATCCTTCTACAATATTTCTTGAAGATCGATTAGGTATTTGTGATTTAAATTTTTATTTAAGAAATCAGAGATTTTTTTCTCCCCTTTTTTAGTGAAAAGATATCATATCCTTACCTTTTAAATGCTGAAAATTTAAAATAATTAACATTAACTTTAAAAATTTGCCTTTGGCATACTGATTATTTTATAAAATCTTTTTTTTTTTTTTTTGCATTAAAAAGGAGAATATCTTTTCAAAGGGAATGGATTTTTTCCCGTGATTACTTTCAATCTTGAGGAAAAAAATATTATTCACACATCTCATAGAAGTTATATTTTTAAACAAGATCGCAGGGCTCATATGTAGTAAAATTTAGTGAGTCCTACATTAATGTAAATTTCTAAGTATATTGTATCTTCTATATATTATATCCCATCAAACAAATATTTAGGAGCCCTTTGATGGAATAGACTTTAGAATCGTATTGGATTTTTTTTTTGTTCAATGTGCTAAACTAAAAATATTCCTCTACCATCGTTTAAAGATAATTCATCTTGAAAAAAAATAAGATTCAAAATCAGGAGTTTGTTGTGGTTAGAAATTAGAATTAATCTTGTGAGTTTACAAAAATTTCTAATTTTTTTTGCGCAGGCATCCTCATTCTTTCTATCCTTATTTTTTTAAAAAAAAAAATCCCATAGTCCAACTTGATGAATTTTAAGAGCCAAGATACTCTTTACCTAAATTAGAACGTTCTACCCATCGTCCGTGGGTTCAACTGGCGAAGGGATTGGGCCAGCACTCTCACCTAAAAGGGAGAGGGTTCGATCATAGGAAAGGTCACTTTGTTGTGGCTCCAGTCGCGGCGCTTGGGAAGGCATCTCCGCAGCTTAATGAAGTTGGGTGATTCTACTTATGTGGTCAGTTCTGAAAGGGCTTGCTTGGCTTGCTCCCGTGCCCATAGAGACAGGCCCCAGTGGATCATGAGTTAGGAGCTCTACCCTTAGATCGTGGGTGAACCCAACCCCTTTCTTAAAATTTTTTCACCAAAAAATAAATAAATAAATTAGAACGTTCTACATTTATTAGCGTTGAAGTATAAAATTGTAACATGCTCATCAGTAGCTAGCCATTCAAATTATCAGAATATAATAGTTTTATGCTCCAAAAAATCCTCGATGAGAATCCAAAGGGAAAAGATCCCAAGAACACAACCAATCTAAAATATATGCATCCCAAGAAAGTTAAACAAAAGTTAACAATACACTAAAATCCTTGAACATGCAAGAATAAGAACCCTAAATATTGGAAGACATCATAAGGTTGTTTAACCCTTGATAAGTCTTTAGTTTAATAAAGAACCCTAGAGAGAATCATCGCTCCAGCAAGAATTCACAAAATGTCAATCTCAACTCAAAATTGATTTATTATCTGCTTTCCAGAATGAGCATTACAAAATATTTATAAATGTTACATTCTGAAATTATATCATAAGAAGATATCTAACCAGACATACAAGTGGCAACTCAAGGCATAACTAAGGGGACTGGGTTTTGGCATGTTACATTACTAACTATAAATTTCAAAAATATCTGAATCGTCAGTTCTTTTTTTCGAAAATGGATCATCAGTCTAATTTTATTCTTTTGATTAATCTGAAAGAAAGTCAATAATGTTTATTGTAGCTGACTAGCTTGAAAACCTCAAATTTGATATATCAGAACTGATTAATATATTATACAAATCTCTCACCTCCAAACCACAACCAATGGCTTCCATTTTATAAATCAAATCTTACATAAGCGGCATGGGAATCATAAAATCTACTATCTACTTGATGAGCCATGAATTAAAACAAAAATGAATGATCCGTTAAGTAAAAGAAGAAAAAAAAGAAGCATAAACTAAATTCAATATAGATTAAAACATCATAATCTTGTATTTACTTCCGTATTTCAAAATGCATCTTTTGTTCCTTCCATTTTTCGTTACTTTGAGAGCCAATAAACAATGAGAAACAATGTACTGGCCGCAATCACCGCTGACAATATAAGAGTATCCCTCGATCGTTTCCTTTGTACTGAACCTTAAAAAGCAGAGAAATTAGATTAACAAAATAACAACAAAAAAGGAGAGAGAGAGAGAGCAAAAAACATCAAAAGCAAAGCCGAAAGACACGTTGCTTCACAACAAACCAAGAAAGCTTTGAATCAAAGGGAACTTATCGCCGAGAATTTCACTTTTCCTTGAACATCACCAAGCAGAACCCTTTGAGACCCCAAAACAGCACTTGTTGCTTGAGCTTGACCAATCATATCATCAATCTGGGAAGCAGCAAGAGCATTAAGGTATGTATCTTCCAAGTAAATACATAGATAAAAAGATCATTACAAAACAATTGATAGGAAGTAAATTGGTCGTCATCTTCAGTTGTAAGAAGTCATATCTGAATTTCAATCAATAACATATCCTTCAAGAATGCTCCAAATGCATATATGATCATCACAACGAATGCATCTGTTAAAGCAGCACGAACTTTAATACTACCTCTGATCTTTAATATAAAGACACATTTGACTAATTTGGAAAAATCAAAGAAGTTAAATAAATTACTTTAGAACATTTATATTTATTATTTTCCCCAAATTAATTTGCATAACTTAAAAACTTATATATAATCTAATTATGTACGTAAATGTTTAAAAGAGATCATGTAACATATGTTATAATTCATTAATTTATTTAGTTTCCTTAAATTTCCCAATTAGTCAAATGAGTTTTGTATTAAGGACCGGAGATGGTTGATAACAATATCATGCCCCAAGTGTAATTGCAAGGCTACCCAAATCTAAGTACTTGCTCAAAATAGCTAAAGATATGGAGAAGAGGACAATTGCAAAGGAAATATTTCTAATGCTAATGGGCTAGAAGAGATCTCAATATTAAAACTGATTATTGAGAATGGCCCTGAGTAAGCCCCAAGTAAAAAGCATGGTCCATCTGGTAAGACCATTAAAAGATATAAACTTGCAGGGCATTCTTTACAGCTTCCTACATATATTCATGTATATGCAAATTTGCACAATAATTGGTATGTATAGATAATTGAACTATATTAGAAGTTGATACCTTGAACCGCAATAATCTCAATATGATATGTATCCCATTATAG